>KZ270166.1:0-13251 GCA_002249935.1 Onchocerca flexuosa
ATCGAACGAAAGAATCGTGAAAAATTGGAATATACATACTGTGCGCCTGAAGTATGATGGAAATATACATCATGAAACTAGAAAAATTTGTGATATCCCTTTCCTATCCATTTATTGTGTCTACCTATTCTAACTCCTTCGAGCAGCCAATATTTATAATTGTTTGATGTTTGCTCTGATTTTTATTAAATATTAGAAATATGAGAGATAATCAAACAGCACATCATAGCCAATACAATTGTTTCCTATCATCTTGAATGTAAGGAAATGTGCAGGAGAAAAGAGAAAGATTTCTGTTCTTCCATTCTCACAATTTCTTCAAATCTTGCTGTTTCGCTCACTTGCAAACAAATCTCAAACTTGGAACAAATCTCAAATCTCAATCTCAAACAAATCTCAAACATGATTAATTTGTTAATCAACGGACGCAACAAATATTACAACAACAATTACATCAACAGTACAATTTCGATATTATCAAAGGACAATTTCATGAAGAAATTATAACACGAAAAAAGAGGAGATAGGATTATGCAATAAAGAAAAATTGCTATATCACGAGCTGGACCATCCGACCGAGCTCATTACTGCCCATTAATTGAAATGATGGTTTTTGTATTCAGGACCCTCATCTTCTTATGGATGGAGGATCCTGGTATCGTTTTCGGACTATAAGAAAGATCCTTTTTTGTCTCAGGAGTATGCGTCTTTGTTAGCGCATGAGATTGTGCTTATGGTTAGCATCATGAAAGAGAGCTTTTTTTAAAGCTCATTGACTTGATAGACCAAAAATGATTTCACAATTAATTACATCAAATATGCAATTTCAAATTTAAAACAAAGGAATCACTGATTTTCTTCTTTTATCGTGATTTCAGCGACAATGCCAGTGTTATCCAAACATGTGAAATATGGAAAAAATAATAAGAATTAGCGGAAATACTTCGATAATAAATTCGAACCAATCATAGTTGATTTTCTGTTATAAGCAATAAACTGGCAGCAGTTATTGGCCTGAATCTGAATCCGAAAAATTTAATTTCTCAAATTTTTCTTCGCAGGTCAATTTTTTATATTTTTCATTCAAACATATTTTATCAAACTTATTTTCATATTATTTACATAAATTAAATTTTTAATAAATCAAATTTAATTTGAAAATTTACCAAGCAGAAAGATATTTGATAAATAAAATTATCATCTTACTATGCCCCGAGTGGCCGATCCAGCTAGTTTATGGAGGCCGGGAACGCGAAGCATGGCCGGTTCCAATCAGTTCTCTATCGATTATTTTCAAATTTTGACAGGACCTTGTATTCAAATGGGCCATCATTTTTATACATTTTTTTCACGTATCACGTCCGTGACAACTAAAGGTAAATGAGGGAGAAGAATTTTTTGACTCCGCCCCGCAAAATGCAAAGCATCGAACAAGCAAACTTCATAATTGCATGTTTTATTAACAGTGATTATAATATGAAGAAAAAAATTCCGAAAGCAAACATAATGATCATTTTTTTATCTATACATCTAAACACATTTTATCTATACAAATTTGTTTATATTCTGTCTTTTATTTATAATATCAAATTAAATTACAGTCATTACAGTATAATGAAAGCAGGAAAGAGTTAATTAGTTCAGAATAATTTATCACGTTGTAATAAATTCCAAATAAGCATTTTTTTAATTAAAATTTTAAACTACAATCACAGTGAATATATATATATATATATATATATATATATATATATAATTATATATATATTATTCTAGAAAGCTGCAATAGTTTATGTTGCGCTACCTGAATTTCCTTAATAACTTACAAAAAAAAAAAAAAAAAAATGTTTTGCAAATTTTTTTTTTTTAACTGTTGGAAGGAAGTTGGACCGTGCACATTTACTGACAACATGCGAAGGAAGAATAATTCGTCTTGATTAGGGTACGGTGTACAATCTGCCTATCGTAGTTTCTTTGAATATGCCAGGTTGACCGTCAACTGGTTCTCCCGTTTACGTCTTCAAATGATTTTCTACTCGCATTCTATGTGTAATACTTAGACACTTCCGAATATAACAATGTTTTCGCAAAGGCATCATTTTGACATAATGTGAAGAAAGTTGGTTGTTAGTTATATTGAAGCAGTTAGCGATGGATTCAGGGCTATTAGTTGCACATTTGTAGCTGTGAAATAAACGCGTTGTCCATTTTCTAGATGTACTACTAAGTGAACAAGAGCTGGACTTCATTCGTGAATGAGAAATGAAAGAATTTGCCATACAGATTCATTGCTGCTTATGTATTTTCCAGCCTGTTATTGTCCGATTTCATCAATATTTAATACTGCATTTCCATCACTTCTTCCTGGATGCACGCCAAAAACTGCCATGTAGTTGCCTTTATTCACTTCCTTACAAATATTTCATCCATTTAACGGATTACAGTATTCCACGTTTATATGCGCTTTGTATGTTTTTAATATATCTGCGCTTTGTATGAATATGGAACAACCCACCAATCTACTTCGTTATCTACTTCGAATGTCACCATTTCGCATTTGTATGATCGCTAATTTACCGCTATCTTTTGTTGATCTTCTTATAAAGGATATCCATCGTTTCCTGTAACTGTGTTGGATACTAATGTTCGAGGATATTGCATAGAGTGCTTTCCGTCTATCAAGCGTGATGAATTTGGGTTCAGTGCACCGCAAAATCCATGTAATCATATTTTATGTCATAACTTCATACAAATCCTTATCGACGTCGGCACCGGGATTTCAGCGCATATTACATCGTCGATTTCGTTTGAAGTGATTTTGTCATAAAACCAGATCAGTATGTGTGCATGTAACAGTTCTCTCTTTTGCCATTTTACTGAGTACATCCAGCAGCGCACAGAATCAAATATCTTGTGTTTTACCATAAATCCATCAGCAATTTCAGCTTCTCTCTGAAAACACTTGCAGTGATGTCATGCCTATCCATCGGCGATTGCTCAGGAAGTAAGAGATTTTGTATGTCATCTCAAGCTGAGTTGCATGTGAATGTAATGAATAGGTCTGAACGCACGCATTGGCGAACATATGCAATCGCATCTTGAGCGTAATCATACATATGACGTGGACTGCCTTCATATGAAGATGGCAAAATCATTAATCTTCCAATGTTAGTTGTATTACCGTCATTTACAATAGCATCTCGCAAATGAATGTATTCTTCGAAGCGAAGCTTGGACTGATTCAAACGGATGAATATCAAGCGTTCTGTTTCGATTTTTACATGTATATCTACGATATACTGGTGAAGCAACTGACGGCATTTCAAAATGTGATTGTCTTCATTCTCTCGAATCATTAATCGGCATGAATAATAGTTCATTGCGCTGCATTGCTTATATATTTCTTCGCCACTTATTAGATTTATCATCTTAACATTGGATATTGCAGAGCATTGTAGCAACGATGAGTTTCTGCAATTTTTCTCAATTGCTCGTTTTTCCGGTGAAGAACAATATCTCTAGATTTCAACTGATCTCCGACTCTAACAATTGCCACTTTGCCTATAGTTGGAGCATTGAATCTTCGCACGTGTTCTCCAGCAGGCGTTTTGTCAGCATGAATAACAATCTTATGTATCAGATGGCATCATATCAGTTATTGTTTTGAACAAACGCACTAAATTGTTTTTTATCGTGAAGAAGTTGCAATTAGGAAACACGGATCTTTCTATGTCGGTATGAATTCCGTAGCGTGCATTCAATTCAGCATTGCTATAACCGATGAAATACATTTCTAGGAATTTATGGTGACTATCTTACAACGAAAGGAGGAAGTCGGCTTTATGATAAATTTGCCCTTTCACTCTGAAAGTTGGCATGAATTCCATCTTCACGATTTTTGCCCGGACGATGTCATTTGGAAGCAGGAAATGTATTTTCTGATTTAGATAGGAAACGAATTGATTCGGAAGTATATCCGGCAAGCAAAGTTTTTAATGATTTTTTGAGCTGAGGTTGTTTAATTTTCCCGGTGGCGCAACACATTCCTTTCATTTCTCCTTTAAATTTTAGAGCCTTGCAGTAAGAACATACTTCATTCATAGTGCCATTGAGAACATGCGGACTCAAAACTATAATCATCAACTGGATAGCACGGAAGGCAAGGAGATTGTAATTGCCGAATCGCTGAGCACCGAATCATGTTTGATGTTGATCTCTTGTTTCTATTGACGTCTTTCAGCCATTTTCAGCCCCTGTCACTTCCATTCTTTTCAGAACTAAGCAGGTCTGAAGCTGCGAACACAGTCTACGTGCTCGCAACCGTGCATCCTCATGTCTGGCTGCATGTCTCTCTGCTCGCATTTGAGCCATTCTTTATTTTCTTCGCTCATTTGCTGATGTCCATTTTTCCTCTGTTTGATTTACAGTGTATCATCCCAGTGCTTCTGCTGTACGAGGATGCAAACCTAAGCCCGATCTTCTTCTGCGAGGCATTATTTAGATGAATTAAAGCAAATAGATTGCATCCGAACTATTCTTGAAATTGATTTCTGACTGAACTTGAAATTCAATTCGAAACTGCTCAAATATATGGTATTAAAAGATACTAACAGTCATAAATGTTTGCTAATTCAAAATCTTAAATCTCTGAAGTTGAAGTGGGAATTATTAAACTTTTGCTACGAAAAAAAATTATACATGATCTAAAAAGATACTAATAGTCGTAAATGTTTGAAAGTTTTTATCTATTGCTTTGAAGTTTTGACAGAACGTTGCATTGGAATACGTGCAACTTAACTGGGCCTACTGAGCTTTGCATATTGAAAGCTACGTTTATTTTGCAAAAAGTAAGAGTCTCAGTAAGAAATATATTGCCCTTCTGAGTTGTTTTTTAGCAAATCGTAATTCTTAATTATGCCATTATGAGTAATAACAATGTTATTTGTATAAATATTATGAGCTTTTTATGATCTGAACTCGTGTGTAGCTCAACGAGCATGCGCTATGCTAAGTGGTTAATAGATTCAGTCCGCTCACTTATTTTTTTTCTCATAGCATGACAGATAAAAAAAGTATATGTATCCATACAAAAACAACTGCTTACCTTAATGTAACGTTGTGTCAAAATTTCAAATCAATGGGTTAACACTTGAAACGTTGTATCAAAATGAACACTGAACATTTACGACCAAGAGGCAATCCAAGACACGACCTAATATTAGAAGTAATATTAGCCTAATATTAGAAGAGACAATTAACAAATTGCTTGACGGAAACCATCATGACCTCGACATTTGTGCGACGCAACTACACCATCATGACCTCGACATTTGTGCGACGCAACTACATATCCCATAAATCAAAAAATAAATGAATTACACCTCTCATAAAGCAAAAAACAGACGAAAAGATTAAATCATTCGCCTTACTCATTTAAAAATATGTGCCTATTGAATGCAACGCGTATGGAAATTTCAAATCAATCGATGAGAACTTGAAACGTTGCAGAAAGTAACCGCAGTCAATACAGAAAGAAGGTGTGGTGAATAAATTAGTCCGCTCATGAAGGCGTGATGCAGAGTCAAAAAAGTTCAGCCCCTTCACTTATTTTCAATTGACACGGACGTGACACATAAAAAAAGCATGTCTATATAAAAAAAAAGGATAACTATTGGAATACAAGGTTATATCAAAATTTGAAAACAATCGGTGGAAGAAATATATCATTTGTAACAGAGAACATTTATATTTTTATTTAAATATATTTACTTTTGCTCAAACTTAATCGAATAAGCAATTTAAAAAAATAAAAAATCATTTTGTGTTATGAATAGTACATTATGATAAAAAAAAATGGATAAAAAAGAATTACATGTGAAAAATCCCATTAAGATGCAACTTTACTTCTATTATTATTGAAATACTAATTACTTTTAATGTTTGAATAATTGAATTTATTTGTCATTTGAAAAGTTTGAACGTTCTTCTTTTAAAATACAATGATATTGGTTGTTAATGGCATCCAGTAATGATTTCCTATGGTCTTTTTCATCTTCACTTGATCTTCATAAATCTTCATTAATCACTGCGAGACAGTTTTGCAATTTTTCTAAAATTTCGGTTACAATATGTTCTTCAAATCCTGATACTTCTAAACTAATCGCTATCATCGTGAACAAGAAAGCTATTATGACACTATTATAAACTCATTATGATACTACTTTTAAAAAAAAAAAAATAAAATAAAAATAAAAACAAAATTATATAACACTATCTTCAGTGCTCTTTACATTTTCCAGTCTTTGATAGTCCCGAATCGTTGATCGCTGCATCCGGGGAGATTGCATGTTGAAAATATAAATTATAAATCCATTCATTATTGCATCATCAATTTAATTAATTTACTTTATCTTAAAGCAAATAGTAATATAACTTTAAAATACGATTAATATGCTAAAATCAATTTAACATCTAAATTACTTTATTAAAAAATTTATGTAATTAAGCTAACTTACCTATCATTGCTTCTTCTCTCCTTTTACTAAGTATGGTGCTTCCAGCATTAAATATTGTTAAAAGCGATTCGGAGAGTTCAGAGATGCAAAATAGCTTCCGGATCAAGTCGTTTGACCGGACCAGCAGAATCAGCGACCGAGACGCACGCGGCTCATGAGTATCAAAAAAAAAAAAAAAATAATAATAATAAAATATTGTAAAACATTACTGAGAAATAATCAATAAAGTAGCGATTATTATTTTCTTGCTGTCCATCATGTTTCAGCAAGTGTTAAAAACCATTGCTATTATTAATATTGAAGCAAACAATAAACTTAGAACTAGGGAAGGTGAAATTGCGGGATACCGCTTCATTCTAACCTTAATTGGGCATCTTCTCCGTTGGTGCTGATTCCTAAAGTAGTGTTGGGAAACGTGAAAAAAGATGATTCGAAAATATGTCCCCTCCCCTGCCCCCTCGGATTATCGCGATTGGCGAAGTCTATGGCAAAGCCTTCTTATATCATCTTTTAAATATTCGGTTGAAATCAAACTAATAGAATGATTTATGAGAAATTCGATATATTTTAAAATACGTTTCTCTAATTTTTTATTTTTTTATTTTTTTTTTTTTGAATCACCATAGATGCTGACACATATTAATATAGATGCAAGGACAGTTCAGCAAATCATGTTTTTATTTGACAACTCGCCTTACATCATTCAAACTTGCTTTCAACACTTTTTTTTTTCTTGTTTCAAAATTTCGAATATTTTATGATATATGATAATTTTTAGTAGTATACGCTACACAAAAATCGATTTCCGCTTTATGTGATGTTAAATGTGTAAAAATAAATAGGAGAAATACTGTATGGATTAAATGTTTGGTGATAACTGTTGACATGTTTGATGATAGTCGTTGACATGTGATTAGAATTAATCGAACAATTTCAATGTTCACAATATCCTAGGCAGTGTTGAATCAACAAAGAGCAAGAGTGACAAAACCGCTTCGATCAGGCTTTGATCACTTGTGACATACCGTAACATGAATGATTTCTTATGTAGCTACCTAGAGATAGAAAGGAATTTTTTTTTTGAAATGCTCGGCTATAATTTCTTTGTTATTGTTTACTTTTTTGTTTCCATCATTGTATAGTTTAATCGATATCTTCTGCTTGTAAATTATCTTATTGTATAATTATTATAATATTATAATTTACAATTTTTATTATAATATTATAATTTATTATAATTTACAAACGAGAAAAAAGTTACAAAATTTTGTAAATTACGAAATCTCATGAATTTAAATTAGAAATCTATTTAATCGTTTACAATTTTAATCATTTTCATTTCTTTTATTTCAGCTATTTTTGAAATTTCTCTTTCATCAGTTTAAAGCTTCTATAATTTATTTAATTTATTCTTCTATATTCAACGTATCGGCATGAGTAGCTAAATTTTGAAGTAAACAGAAGTTTCAGAAATGAATTGATTGATTTGTAAACTAATACTCAATTTGAATCATTTTGAAGATGGCTGATAGCTTCATTATATCTGCTATGCATTATTAACAATTAAGTAAGAAATCTTACTTTAGAATGAATTTATCTATTATCATGCATTCTTTCAATATATGAATACGTGAAGACAATCATGTCAACTGGCAGTGGTCGAAAATGCAAGTTTTTTTTTTTTTATTTTTCTCACGAAAATCTCGTATTCGAATTAAAACGAACCACACAAATGTGAAATCGTTAACTGTTAACTGATTCTTCTGAAAATAAACGATTTCTTTTTCTTTTTTTTAACTGATGAAAGGAAAATTTGACATGTTGTTTGCTTCAATGCATTTGATAATTTTACTCTTTTAGTATTAAGCTTGTTGTTTTCACTTCTAGATGGACGTGCACGTGGTCGAGGAATTTCCCGAGGGAATCAATCAGAAACGTCGTCTGTTGGTGGAGGTCGGTCACTAATTTTTTTGAAATTTTATTTCATTAAAATATGTCAAAATAATGTTTGGGATGATAGCATGAATGGATATTAATTATCAAATAAAAAGGTGTAAAAAGAATACAGTTACTTGAGGAATTAAAAGTACATTTACTAAAAGTTAAAAGTGAATTTACTGAAAGTAAATACTAAAGTAATACTAAAGTAGTTAAGTAATTTACCAAAGTAATTTACTAAAAGTTTTTTTTTTAATAAATTCGCAATTCAATTTCATTTTTAGAAGATATGACTTCGATTATGAGCAGTTTTTTGCGTATGGATGTTTCATCGCAAGAAAGTAAAGAAGCCGGAGGAGTTAGTATTAATATTTATTACCCATTTCTAAAGCAGATTGTGGTTCTTGATTATGAATTGTTTCTTTTCAATATTACATCGCATTTTTTTCAGAATACTCTACCAATAATGTCATCCTTGTTGCAAAGATTCGATTATGGTAAAGTTGGTGCAAAAATCCCACTGATTGCAAACTATTACGAAATCAAAATTAATCATAAGATTTATGTTCATCGCTATGAAGTGATTATCAAAGATCCTGCCAAGGATCGACCGCTTGACAGGTTTTTATTAGAAAATTGTTCTACAATTGATCTTAAATTAAAAAATAAGTAAAATGAATGAATGGAAATTTCTCTGTTGCTTTGGAGTTTCCCTTTAAATAAGATCAAATCCAATTTAATAATTGCCTAGTTTTGTGAAAACAAAAAAGTGCTGTAGGGATGTCTGTCGTTCGCAATTTTGGGAAATGGCAGGTAACGATCTCGAGACGTTTGGTAAACTTGAAAATTTGATTTACAACGATGTCAATTGTTTGTGGGTGAAAGAAAAATTAAATTTACCGAATGATATTGGACGGAAAAAAATTGTAAAGACAACATCTCGTGGTGATGTAAGTTTAATTTAGAAAAATTTTGAACAAAAATCGTTTTGGAAAGATTTTTTGGAATTACCAGTTTATTTACCACATATTTTTAATTTTCAGTCGCATGAGCCATAACTTTTATCTGAGACAATCTAGACTTGTTGGTTTAATTTGAAATATCAAATCATTTTCTTAATTTATGCAAATAGTAAACAGTAAAACGAAGATTATAAAGCAATTGTTCCTTATCAGTACTAAATCTCATCAAATTATTTTCTATTTTAATTTTATTATACAATTGAATTTCTCAACACAGTGCATTGTTTTGCAATCCGTAGCTTATCGATCTATTTCTTCTCCAGCATAATAAATGCATTCTGTTATCCTTCCTAATATTTTCATCATTTTTTAGGAACGAGTAGCTTATATCGTAGAAATGAAATATGTGAACTATTTTTTAGTCGATTTAGCAATGGATTTTGATGATTCTCGCAATGTTTCTATTCAATTTTTAAATGCACTTCTAACACAGAATATACGTTGTCCGTTGAGGTAATCTGTTATTTGAATAGAGAACAAGAAACGAGAAAATAACATCAGTAAAAAAATTCAGGTTCTTGTGATGACAGTTCCACATATAACTTAAAGTAAAACTAGCAGGTAAAAAAATGAAAGAATTAAAAAGAACTAAAAAAATCTTGGAAATAATCTCTTGATCCAAAAACAAAAATTTTAATTAAACTAAATCCAAAAAAAAAAAATATAGTTCTAGCTGAGCCGTAATCAGATATTGTAAAATCTATTTTATATTCAACAACTACTCTCATCCCCCCTACAAACCACGTATAAATCCAGATCCATTAAGGCCTAAAACTAAGTAAAATCAAAATCAAAAACAAAACAAAAACAACTCAAAAAACGCAATAATAGCTAAAATCATAACATATAGACAAAAAATTAAAATCAAAAAAAAAGAAAAAAATCAAAATCTAAAACAAAAAAAAACCCAATTATGTATTTTTTGGCCTTTGAATTTAGGAAAAGCATATTACTGAATTTAGATAAGAATTTAGCTTGGTATCCAGATGAATCACTTAAAAAATTGGTATACTGGGAATTCAGAAAATATAATCTGCGTAATTTGGTAAGCAAGAATATTATCTTCTTATTTTGCATTGCCTACTCAGTAAAGTTTTCTGTACAATATAGAAAACTGCGGATTGAATGGCAAGAAGCGCAACTTCTTTGCTTAGATAATATGATTATTCTTCTATTTTAGTTAGTTTAGATTTATTTTTTAAATTAAACCAGTCTTCGAAATTCATATCCAGTTTTAGATCCATTTCGAATAAGTATTATCCATTTGGTCGTTCCATTTATATTATATCTGACCAGAATCGTAAATGGAAGATTCCTGTAGGAGGTGGAATTGAAGCATGGACTGGACTGCATGGTTCAGTCAAAATAGATTCTGTTGGACATGCCTTGTTTAATGCCGATAGTAAGTTTATAGAGGAGTGTGAAACTATTCGAATTTTAACGAAGTTATACAAAAGATTGATAAAGATCAAAAATTGGTAATGATCTTTAGATGATATATTTCTATCTAGTTACTTTTGTCCGCCATATAATACTGACCACTATTAAAGCTGAATTTTTCAGTTTCAAGTTGTGCATTTTTCAAAATACGAATCAGCTTAATTGACTTTTTCCTGGAAGTTCTAAATGAATTTCGAAGTCGACGACCAAGTGAATATACTGTTGATGAATTACGTCAAGCGAATAAAATTGCGATGAATGAATCACAACGGAAATCTTTAAAAAAAGCCTTAACTGGTAAATTTATCTTGAAATTAATAATAATTAAAAAAAAAATTTTTTCCAGAATCATTAGATTAAAGCTTCGGATTATAGACTTTCTATTGGATTACTGAAAAAAAAATCACTTTTTGTAGGATGCTATGAATAAATAGTGGTGAGTTAATTTATAAGGAAGACAATTTTCGGTAAAATCATAACAATATTTAAATCATATGAGAGCATCATTTCACTTTGAAAAAACACTTAAATTAATAAATATTTTCATATTATTATGCAACATTGTTATCAAAGCACTTTTTACGCCGGTATTTTAGCAACAATATTTTTTCAGAAATTAACAATAATTAATATTTTCTGAAATATATGTCTTTTTTCTCTCTGTAAATCTGAGGGATTTTTCTATTTCAAGGTGTTTATGTACGACTAACTTATGGTCCGGAGAGAAATAGATTAAAGGATTACAAATTTGTTGATGTTGGCCAACCTGCAAATGTTGTTAGGTAATATTCCATTCACAGTTTTATTTTAATATTAGTCATTTCATTGTTTATCAGGCTACTAATAATCTTTGTTTCAGTTTTTGCTTGGATACTTCACAATCATTCATCATTGTTACTTTCAATTTTGTTATAATGAATGGTTTTTTTTGGGATATTTAGATTACATTTTAGTGTATTAATGTATTGTAGATTTCTACATAAAAATCCCAATGATCCGGATGATCAGGGAAACGAAGTGACAGTTGAAGAATATTTTGCCCAATACAAAGGTATTTTTGCGAATATATGGAATTTCTACAACTTTATGTTGAAGTGATCTTTAGCTGGAATATTAAATTTGTTTCCCTAAATTTTATTTCTTAAATCTTCAATTGAATTTTGGGTTCATATGAATAAAATCTTTTAATCATAAATTAGAAAATATTAAGTCTAACTGAGTTTTTAAAAGGCGAAATCCATCTAGGTAAATGAGACTAGAAATAAATTGTACCCAATATATCGTTTCTTATTAATTTGTCAAACGTTGACAAAAGCGGTAAATAATTGTTCAAACTTTTCAGAAATTAGATTGAATTTCCCACATTTGCCGGTAATTCAAATTGGCCCTCGGCAGAAAAAAATTTTTGTACCAATGGAGCTTCTGATTATTGCTGACAAACCACAAAAAGTAAAAAGAGAACTGAGTGACTTTGAAAAAGCGAAACTTATTCGAGTAAATGGATTTAAAAGTTGCTTGTTGAATATGACTTTTAGAAGAAAATGGGCATTAAAAAAAAAAATGATTTTTCTTGAATCACTTTTTAGAAATATGCAGTTCAAGAAAATTTTGTAATGAACACAAATGCTGTTAAGCAAAAATTCTGTCAGTTTATTCATTTGGGATGTGAGCTGTTGCGTATTCTTTAAATTTTTACAAATGCTTTAGTTATTGGGATTAACACATAAGTTAAATGAGAAATTTTACTCAAAATTTTATGAAGGAAGTTCTTCACACTTCAAATCCTTGGGAATTACTTATTAAAGGACAAGCCAAGATAATTTTTTTCTTAAAAATTTATCTTAAGGCATGGATTGTGATAGATTAGCTGAATGAGTTATTTTTAAATAATGATTTGATAATTGACAGCATTAAGGACGAAATACCTAGGGATGAGTTTTTTTAGAAATTATTTTGCAAATTTTGTTCTTTTCAGGGTGCAGTCATGGAACCAGAAATGCGAAAAGAGCGAATCTGCTCTATAATTGAGGATCAGAAGCTTGATGGTGATATATTTTTACAAAATTTCGGTGTTTGGATCTCTCCTGAAATGATTCATTTGGAAGGTAGAGTGTTGAAACCACCGAAACTGGAACTTAATGTAAATTTTTTTTTTTTTTTTTTTGCATTTTTGATACTTACGAGTAATTTTTCGGCTTCAAATTGAGATAGCAATTCTGAATCACTTATTGAAATAGACTATATAAATTCACTTATTGAAAATTCTTATTCTTTGTATATTTACCGTTTTGCAAAACACTAAATTACATTGATGAAAGTGCTTATTGATTGAGTGG
>KZ270167.1:12626-29278 GCA_002249935.1 Onchocerca flexuosa
GATTTAATATCTTTTTGCAAAATTGTGATTTTTGACATTTTCATGAAGGAATATTACTGTATTCTTGAAAATTCTAAATAGCAAACATTTGATAAAACCTATCATTTAATTCTATTTATATCGATAATTATTAGCAACAATTTGAAACTCTTACAGTAACGACGTAAATGCCATCTAATGATTTGACATTTTTATGATTATGATATAAATATTGTTAAAACTCATGATTACGGTGTAAATGACATTTCTGGGATTACGGTACGAACACTGTCATTAATTACAGTTCATTAATTACAAATTACAGACTAAAATATTTGTCTAATATGTAAAAGTTTATTTTACACTCTCTATTTCATAACGCGTCAAGGTTTGGGCGGTGTGGTTTGTTTGGTTTCGTACGGATTTCAGCTTTCATTGAAGGTGGTGGTTGAAGATGAGGTCGAGGGTTGTAGGTCAAGCTAAGAAGTTGGGTCGTGCAGATGAAGGGTCAAGTGGAGGGTTGGAATAGGTCAGTTAATTCTGAGGCTATAGTGAATTTCCATTGAAATTTTTTCGTCTGCCTATTTAGCTAAAGATGATTGTTGGAGTTTCAATCTCTACAGAGGTTTCATTTTTTTTTTTTTTTGCCCAAAAATTGCCCATTTTGACCTTTCATCCATTCACATAATTTATCAGATTGTAGTTCTAAAAGGGACTGAATAAGCAGTGAGGATAGGTAGAGGGAATATGAATACAGACAATATCGATCCCTGATATCAGTAAGACTATCACAGCACTGATAACTCTTATTTCTCATAGGAGAAGTAGCTTTGTTTCGCTGGGAGATTCTTTTCCGAAAATTGCTAGACCATCATGCAGTTGGATTTAACTGTGACCTTTTGAGTGTACTGCACTTATTTCGTTTTACAATTGCACTTTTTGATTATTTTATCATTTTAAGATTCTTTTAAATTTAAAATTGCTAAAGGAAGGAACGAAATGATTACTTACAACTGTGAAACTTAGTTTACCTAAGTGGATGATTAGGACGAAATAATGAACGTATTCATAAGTAATATTATTTAGAATCAAAGAGAAAATGAACAGTGATTAAAACTAAGTATAAGTGAAACAAAAAAAATCTTAGATTCGAGCACGCGAAACAGGAAAATGTCGTAAACCTGAATATCCATGAAATAGGAAAATGTCGTAAATCTGAATATCCATGAAATAGGAAAGGATCTTAGGTAAATTTGGAAGATCGAAGATTATATATATATAGGTAAATTGAGCATAAGTTGGGATTATGTATAGGTAAATTTCCTGAAACTGAGAAAAAACCTATGTATAAAGAACAGGAAAAGGCCACAGATTTTTAACATTTTCATATTTTAGTGTTTAATATTTGTGATTGAGAAAATTATTTTTATTGATATTTACAAATCGTTTTTAAGGATTGTCGGTTTCTTTCTTATTAGATAGTGTTTTTCAATATTCATTCTACGGTTTTCACAAAGATCGCACGTCAGGAAGTGTCATTTGCCAGGACACGGCACGATGGATACTGAAATACGGGTATCTTTATTACTGTTAAATTTTGCAATTAAGCATGAAATTTGATAAAATCCAATTTATAATATGAGATACTTTATTATCATATTGTTGAACTTTTTGATACATGCGTCCATAACAGTTTACTTTATACCGTAAATTATTGTGGCCACATGTGTCAAATCTATTGCAGTTTTTGATTAAAATATGATTGCAGAGAGGATGATTTCTCAGGAAGTGCATTTACCGAGATGGGTTTTTGTAGGAGCATATTTGCCTTGAGCTGAAGATAGAAATATTCATTTATTCGATTTGATTAAAATTATGTTTGCCAAGGGCTTTCTACACCTAAACACAAAAAAAAGAAAAAAAATGAACATTTGAGTTATTTTTCAGAAGGAAATGTTATTTAATAGATAATGATAAATATTTATAGGCACTCGACAATTTATGTAAAGTGTTGTATGAAAGTATTGATGGTACGAGAAGACTTCAAGCAGAACAAAATTTAGCCGAATTGACGTCTTCGCCTGATTGCTTGAGGCGATGTATGTTACTTCTTCAAAGCGGAACTGTATGTTATTTTGTATTAATTCCAAAATAGCTTAATGAAATGAAGACGTAAATTAAACTTCTGTGTTTTCTGAAGAGTAGAAAGATTTTCTTTTTTCCTAAAAAGGTATATTTGAAAAAGAGGGGAATTCCATTAAAGATATAGTTCTCAATCTTTTCTCCAACATCTTTTTGTATTGTCAAGTTTTTAGAATTTTGAATATACATTATATGTGAATAAAGACTATGCCTTTCGTTATTGTCATATTAGTGTGCCATTTAGTTGTTTCTTAGTTTTATTAATTCTTATTAAATTACATAAAGATTTAAAACTTTAAATTCAACATTTCAGGCTCCATTCGCTCATATGGTTGCAAGCAATACTTTAATGAAATTACTTAGCTCAAAGATTGGCGTATCTTTACAACAACGATTAGAATTGAGTAAGTTTTCAATGAATTAATTTAAAATAAAATTTCCCCTGACATAAAGATGATTTTTATGAAGAATGTAGATGAAATAAAGCATGGCTTAACTTTCACATAGGAGAAAAAGTATGGTTTCTTTCGTGACATCTTACTCCGATAATTTGGAATACAGGTTAAGTGTTATACTTGCCTAACAATCTTTAATTAGATGAATAAAATAAAAGATACCAAAAATGTAAATAAGACATCATTAATAAAAAGAGATTTGTTCTAAAAGAATGGCTTCGTTTAAATTCTTGCAAATCAGCTTCAAGTATTTGCTATCTATATTACTTTCATCTATTGGATTAGGATTCAGGTTAGATCTCATGAAAAAATCAGCGAATATTTTAATCTAATGTTTGCAAGTTAATGAAAATCCATTGCATTTCTAACTGTACCAGTCATTTTACGACAAATTGTAATTTTAGATACATACTTACTTCATTATTTGGATGAACGATCAGCAACATTGCCACCATTTGTACTTTCCTCTTTATATCAGCTATTTGCGAGAATAACAAAGCTCGGATGGCATGATTACGATATAGAGAGTCAAACCTTTCCATTTCGTGAACCGGTTTCTACAATCATCAAACTTGCAGAAGTAAGTATAAGATCATTTTCTTTCATGTAATAATTAAAGGTCTTCAATTTTTTTGTTTCTCTCTGTTAGGGGAAATCATTAATTTGTGGTTGAGAAGAACATGAATGATTGTTCGAAAATATCAGATTTAATTAGCTGCTTTTATTCTTTTTTTTAGTTGGATATATTCTGTTTAAAAAAACTTTCTTCTTTCAGAAAAATTCGGATAAAGGTCCGCTGGCCGTACAGTTATTGGCAGTGTTAGTATCAGATATCAATTCGGTGAGTTTTCACAAAGTTTCGATAAAATATCACAGCATTTTTTTTTTTTTTTTAGAATTTCGTGATTGAAGTATTAGATGAAATTTTTCAATCAATATATTTGAAATAAAGCATTTCGCTTATATAGAATTGTTTTACGCGCAGTGCAATAATTTACGATTATATGATAAAGAAAGAGGACGAAAAGTACAAGACGCCGAAATTTGCCTATTGGGACTTTTGATGACATGACTATGTTTGGATTTCTTGAAAGAAATCGCACTGTAAAATTTCTGTATATAAGTATTTTATATATTTTACCTTTTAAAATTCATCTATTCAGAATAACCTATCACAAAAAATGTATTGTGATGTCGAAGATTACCGAATAGTATACTAAAGCGGAAAAATGTTGAAGTTTATGCAGAATATATTGTAAATGACATTTTATTTGAAGAAATTTTTAATTTAAAGAATTTCTTAAATTGCACAAATTTTTTAATGTAATTATTTCCTTGTGGAATTCGTAGAGATGAATGTTTTTAAATTTTTATATTCCCAATTTTTTTTTCATGTAGTTTTTTTCTTGTTTTCATTTAATCAAGAAGTTTAGTTGATCCATATCTGTTTGCCTATATTTTTGATCTCATCCTGGAAACTCTAGGGAACTCTAGTTATTCATCAAATCTGTTTGTGAAACGAATCATATAATATGGAGTTTTGAAAATGTTTGGTCGTTCGTCAGATTATTGGTTTTTCATATTGCCATATCCCATCCATGGAGTTTTTTTCCGAGAAATCACTCGTGTAATGCTTCCATGTAGTCATATCTTCCTGTTCTACTATTCCACTTGTGATGTCCAAGTAGTCTCAATGGTTTTTAATTGAATTATTGCAGTAAATCTTTTTGACATAGTATATATTATAAATTTAGCAAATTACTTTCGATTTTGATATATTCAATCTTTTAAATCTAATCAGCAACATTAATTTTTTGAAACATGCATTTTCAGACCATTGGTTTTGAAACCGTCACAAAGCAGCGGAAGACTGCATCAAGTTTCCGTGATGGATATTTGTTCGACATCTTTGAATTATCAACGTCGATGCTTCGAAAAACTGTGAATGGTAGTAGGATAAATGAAAGAGAGGTATGTAGTAATTCCACGAAATCTATTTTTTATCTGTTTAAAAATGACTTAGTTTTTGAGGCTTAGTATCACAATATGTAAAGATATTTTTGAAGCTTCAAGTAAGCTAAAAGAAGTTATGCTTTGTTGTTGCTGATGAATCGATAGAGATATAAACGAAGCATAGATAATTGTATTATTTTGCATGAATGACTTTGTTTAATGACTTTTATTTGTTCATTTCATTTTTTAATTTTAACAAAATAATTTACCATTCGTCTGGCCTTGGAACTGCAGAAAATTGAATATTAAAATTACCAGATTTAATTGGCGAATTTGTTCTTCTTTTTAGCTTTCAACAGTTAGCTGCTTGTTACAGCTTTCTTTAAACTGCCTTTCTTTTGATTTTATCGGCAGCTTAGCGGATGAAACAAATGATGATAATGCAACCGTCCAAGTACCGACTTTGTGGAGGCTAGGTTATTTTTTGCATTTATTTGAAATAAAGAAAAAGCTTAAATTATTCTGTTCCCACTAGTATAGATTGCTAGAATTGCTAGAATTATTTCAGGCTTTAGATATAAGATAAGATATGATTTCAATGTAAGATACGGTTATTCGGCAAATTAGTATTTTGTATCACTGTTACCTGTGTATGCTTTCATTTTATCATATAAACTTATCATGTGTGCTGTTTATTTCAAAAAATATATCAAATGATGATATCTTTAACATCAAGAATTTTTTTCCAATTTAGCATTTACCGATGGGGAATTAATAACGATGTTTTTTCGTTTGTACAATGAATTACCTATTGAATTGACGACACGAGTGTTGCAAAATATCGTTCAGTTGAGTTCTCTTAGAAGAACATTATTTTCAAATCCAGAGCGACAGACATATCTGACACATATCGTCAAAGGTGTTAAAGGAATTATGGAACAACCGGATAAGCTTCGGCAGCAGGTATTGACTGGGAATGTCGTGTATTTTAATATAATTGTAGCCGAATATAAAATAGTGGAGAGGATTTGATGTAGATAACATATTAGAATAGTGGAGAGAATTTGATTTATGCAGATAACATTTTCTATATTATAATTTCCTTGTTAGCATCAAAATATCGCTATTAATGTTATGGTTTTAACATAATCGGCATTGTTCTTCAGCATAAGCTATTAAATTAAGGATTAAAATTTTTTCAGTATTTCGTTTCTAATTATTTAGTATTTGGAATTATCTTTTACTTCGTAAAGTTTGACCTTATAAATGGTTTGCATTTTCAGGAGAGTTTCCATGAATTTTGTCGCATTGTTTCGCGCTTGAAAGGAAATTATCAATTAATTGAATTGATGAAAATTGAGGAATATCCCACAGTTATTGCTCTTTTGGCGGATTTCACTGAGCAGAGTTTGCGAGTAGGTTTTCGTATACTGTATTTGTGTTTCCGGATGCAATTCATAAGTTTGATATGCCATTGCTCACTCTTTGAATCATTAACTTCTGATAGAAATTGAGCAACAATGTTTAAACGCGTTATAAGTATTTTCGAAAAGCTCGATTTGCGATCTCCAAAATAAGCCGTTAAGTCGGGCAAATTGAGAAAATTTCACTGTTTTGATGGAAAGTGCAGGTTGTTTGGTAAGCTTCTACAAGCTTCAAAATTTTTTATTGGATTTTTATTTCAGGCATACGAATTCTCAGCGAATAGTACTTACTATTTATTATCGTTTTGGCAGCGTATGGTTTCATCGGTACCATATGTGAAAGCTGCAGATCCACATTTGCTCAATTTATATTGTCCCAAAATTACTGCTACTTATGTAGAAAGCCGATTACAATATGCACGAGCTGTTGCAAGGTCCATTCATCTTTACGAACGAAACATTTTTAGCAAGTAGTTGTTCATAATGATATGTATCTTTTCATTCATTTATATCATTATGCCCATTAGATCACACTACGGTATATATAAAATATGCTTATGTGAAGGGCTTCTTGAGTTCGAACTTGATCAGCTAGAGATACAGTACGGAATAAGATACCTTCCTTTTATCAAATTCATTTTTCAAAAAAGACTGAGATCACTGAGGATGATGGAAGAAAAAGCAGTTAGTTTTGAAACTGGGTAAGCTTAGTTCCAAAGGTCAGGAAGGAATGTACTTACAGTGGTTTTGGTTTTTAAATGAGAAGCGCACGTACGGTAAATTAAATTGATGCAGAAAGGGTTTAGGACATGCAAGGTGCACTTAGTTTTATTACTTTTCGACTTTTTACTTCTTGTATTTTCAGTTTTTTTTTTCTTTTTTTTTTTTTTTTTTTCAAAGAAAACTCTGATAAAATCTCTAACGTTTAAATTAATTTTCAGTGAAATCTCATCTTTGATTTTAAAAGATCTTGCTCTGAGCTACTTCTTACTGCCATATCATTTTTAAATCCTTACTTTTTTTTCTATGTTTTGAATGTTTACAGGGGTGATATAGGTGACGATCCGTTAGATGATCAAGGTGCGATTCAGCAAGTTATGGAGCAAATTGCCATTATTTGTCGTTGCGAATATGAAAAATCAGCAGAGTTAATTATACGCTTATTTGATCATGACTATACGATATACGAGCATTCAGCTAGTAACCCTCCGGTATTGTTTTTAATAATTCATTTCCAGATTATCATGCAATTCATTTTGTTTCTACTTTTCGTGATAATTTTAACGAATTTATGAATTTAAGTCGAAATTCAAATCACAATCAGAAAATTTGACCTTAGTTGTGATTAAATGATGATGAGGATGTGTTTGGACACTGCAGAGCTTTCAAGATAAATTTTTGTTTGAAATGGAAGATAAAGCACTGAACGAAAACATTGGGGAAAGTTATAAAACTTGTAAACCAAAGTTCAAATGTAAAATGTCTTAAATTTCAGTCGGCTGAAGCACGTGAGTCAATAGCTTGTTTGACATGGTTAGTAACAATAATTGGCGCAGCAATACAGGGTCGAGCATCATATAGTAACTGTGAAGAGCATGATATTGTTGATGGAAATCTAATTTGTAGGTTAGTACCACTGCGTCTTGTTCTTTTTTCTTTTTTTTTTTTTCTTAATTACTAAATTCTCATCATAGATTGACATAAAAATTTAATTGTTGGGACGAAAATTTAAAAGCTGGTAAAGAATATTAGAGTCCTTACAAAAAGAATGAAAACAAAAGAATTAACTGTGTTATGTTAACTTTATACTTATCCCTAATTTACATTACATAAATGTTCTCTATTCGAATATTTGCAAATTAATTTAAACAGAACATTGTTCTCAATCTTTAAAATTCTCTTCAGGGTATTGAAACTTATGGAATTGTCGGATTCACGACTTTCAGCTGGTATACCAGGAAACTACAAGCTTGAGGTGGCCTATCTCTATATGTTAGATCAATTTCGAAAGATTTACGTTAGTGATCAGATTCAGAAAATTAGTAAAGTATATGATCAGCTCGAGAAGAATCTTGGCTTGCAAGACGAAACTGCTGTAATTACTATATACGCTCGCAAAATGTAAATTTTTTACCTGCCATGGTTTTAATGATGTAATTTTAACGGACTCTACCTGGTTTCCATAACGGAAATCAAAATTAGTTATTTTGTGATCTTATATGAATAATCTGCGATTTTTAATTAATTTTTGTAATGCCTTTATACCACTGATGTGATTTCATTTTGGGCATAACCCTATGCTGTCCCTTTCTTCCACATTGTGAAAGGAACTCACTCAAACCACCTCAAATCACTCGGTTCATTCTCTGCTTAGGTTTTCATATCATAGCGCTCAGTATCAAATTCATTTCAATATATTTGTTGCATTTTTTTTCACCGAAATATAGCAGCATCTACTACGATGAATATAAATAATAAAATAACAAACATTGCAGTATCACGAATCTGAAATATTGGGGAGCGGAGGAGAAGCTAGTTGACGACAGTTTAGTGCTTCTTAACGAACTTTCACTTGGTTTTTCAGCTGGTCGTCGCTTGATGCGACTACCTGACATACAATTATTGTTAAATAATCATTCGGTATGTGTATTTCTCAGTGATAATTAAGTAATTATAATAATGGGTAAGGAATATTAAAAGGCAGGTTTACTGTCCAGTTGATTTAATCCAGTTTGCTAATTAGATAAAATATGGATGAAGAAAATGATATAAACGTATTAAGATGCATTCTTGATAACATATAATGAAAAGCATCTTGAACTGAGTAATTAATATTCTTAGGCAGTTCAAATATTTAGCGTAGTAAAAGATTTATTAATCCCACTTGTGCAAATTGCAATTTGAAGTACTAACTGATTTTTGAGCAAATAAGTGATTTTGACTTGTTATAAAAGTTTTATCAGAAATTCTATCTTTAATTCTCAGCTTTAAATTAATTTTGATTTCAAGTGTGAGCATTTCTCGTTTTTGTCTTCGGAAGCTGATTTGATGACAATGCGATCACGGACAACATTTTATGCTTCGTTGATGCGGTTGTTGTGTTTAGATTTAAATGACAACGATACGACATTTTATTCATTCATGCAACCTTTGACAGGTTTTCTGCATTCCTTTTTTGTTTAATTATATTAGAGAAATATAGGATTGTTTCAGAATCACTCATTTCAGGAATAAAATTGTATTTGTGAGATTACTCATAACTGAAATTATATGAATACTTGCCATGACAAAGGTTTTGGATAAATGCAAATCTCTTCCATTTTAATGATTTAGAGCAGAAAATTAACTTAGGAATTGAAGCTTGTTAAACTAGAATTTCAGCATTTTTGTTTCCCTGACACAACAATCCTTTTCGTTAATGGAAGCATGTCCTACCTTTCCTTTATTTTATGATTTGCAATTATTATTTAATGCCAGTGGAAGTAAAAAAAATCATCTTGAAACGGACTGTTTTTGCACGTGATATTTTCGCCGAAGCTCTTTAAAATGTCCTACTGCAATGTGTTCACGAATTTTATAAATTTTGGGAAATTTAATTATTACAAAGCAGTTTTATAGAGTTTAGTTAACATCAAATTGTTTCGAGACTGTACTTTAGTTTCAGTAATAGATATAGATCTTGATTATTAATTTGTACTTAAACTGTAAAAAAGAACTCATTAGCAGTGCATTATTATTATTAAATTGAATTTTAGATGTTGTGCGAGAAATTTATGATGTTTTTGCGATGAGTGCACCAACCGTTGATCAGGAACGTGTTAAGGTTTGTATTATTTTATCTAATTTTCGATTGCGAGGGAAGACAATGACCTTACATAATTTTGTTGTATTTAACTTTGGCGTTATTCGTCACTTTATATTGTGCAGCGAATGTACACCATGAAATGAAGTTTAAATCTTCTAAAAATCAAAGTAAAAAATCGATTATTCTGCAATTTTTGTTCCAGAGCCATTCTAGTTTTAACTTGTAATTAGTATGCTTAGATGTTGATGTAATATTTGTCCATTATAGTTTTTTCGGTCATTTTTTTAGCGTGCCGTTGTTGGTCTTTGTCGGGATCTTCGGGGAATTTCGACGGCATGTCATACGAAATATGTTTTTTCAATGTTATTCGATTGGATGTAAGTTTCAAAATGTAATTTGTAATTTCTGAATGATAGTTGAGATGTAATAGGAATGGCGAATCACTGCTTGTTGAGTAGAGCAGTATATGAAACAGTTGCGGAGCTTTCAATAATGGTATAAAATATTGCAGAAATTTGATATTCGGAATCTGTTTTGTCCACCACTTTGAGTAATATCTTTGCAATCATGCAGTAATCCATAATTTTAGGTTAAGAGAAAAAAATTAAAACGATTCAGGTCGAACATCTTTTTAAAATAATTCTTACATCACTCATGATTCTAACTCTTTCCCTAATACTGATGCCATTTAACCGTTCTAATTAATGCTTCAGATTTTCCATTATCTTTACATTTCTTTCTTTTCTTTTTCCTGAAAAGCCAAAATAAGGCCTAGCATTCCAATTAAAAGTATTCATAAGCAGTCTGTCGTCTCCATAGTGCATATTCTGGATTGTAATCAACTTTGACTGAATATATGACGCAGAGCATATTACTCATTATTCCGGAATTTTTCCACCTTATATGTCAGCTTAAAGCATTTTTTCCGTAAATGCAAAAATATGCATATATATGAAGGTTATACTTGAATGGCTTCGAAGACAAAGGAAATAAATTCTTTATGCATACTGGTAAGCGTGAGAGCGTATGATATATATGTTGTTCATGTTGATGAGCAAAAGTTCGAATAGAAATTTTATAGGACAGATTTTTTAAAAAAATTTGTCCTTTGATTTGAAAAAAAAATTTATTATTACACTATCCAAAAAGGATTTAGATGAATAGAAGCCATCTGATTCGTATAATTTCTGGTGATTGAATATAGACAGATTGCAGTAGACATAACAAGTTGAAAATATAAGGTGCAGTGATTTGAAAGTTTTAGGTACCCAAATGTATTTTCGATATTGGTTCGCTCAGTGGATGTTTGGGCGGACTGTACGGAAGTGGTTAGTCCCATATTGAAATTGTTGGTAGAATTATGTCAGAATCGTCAACAGCGATTACAGTTCGAGATGTCATCGTGCAGTGCTGTATTGTTGTTTCGAGAAGTATCAAAAATCATCTGTACATATGGTTAGTAGTTGTTTTGCTATGCGTGGAGTTCCCAATAATATCCACAATACAAACTAAAAAATTTCAATTTTATGAGTGATTACATGGGATTTTTCATGCTTCTGAAGTTCTATTTCTCCTTTTTTTTGACACGCTGAATGTTTATGATATAACTTTGCTCTACTTTTTATAATTTTGCAGGTACAAGAATGTTAGCGCTACCCAAAGTAGCTCCTGAAAATGCTTATAAACAAAGGTATAAAAATATTGGTACTGTTTTTGCTATACTGAAAATGGCTTTAAGCGGTTCATACATTCCATTTGGTGTATTTCGATTATATGGCGACACATGTCTCCAAGATGCCTTAGCAATGTTTGTAAAGCTTCTCATGTATATACCAGAGGAAGAATTTCATGTAAGTTTTGTTGAAATATCAAAGTACTTCAACTTAGCTTGTTCCGTCAAATGGTTGGTTAACCGTTGTTTATTAATTTGAATAAATGATGCAAAAGTCTTGTTTTAATCTAACTGGAAAGCTCATAGAAAATAATCCAGTGATCGAGAGCTTTAAATTGGAATTTAGAAATAAATGTTCGTCAATAAATTGGACAGCTATTGAAAATATTCGAAATCATTTGTCGAATAATTCATTGAAAACTAAAGCCATCATTACAGTACATTTACTCCTTGCTGATAATTCATTCGCTTTTTTAGAATAAATTTTCCTTTTAATCGATGCACTTTTTTTTTCTTTTTTTTCAGTCCTATTCAAAGATAATCCAGAATTTTCATACATTATTGGAATCTATTGCGCAGGATAATATGTGCTTCTTATCGAATATTAAACCTGAAGTATTTACAGTTCTGATGCGATATATCGAGCAGGCAACTGTTGCATTAGATGCCATTGTTGTAAGTCTATCCCTCTTTTTCAGATAGTACTTACTATTTCTTTTCAGATTATTTTGTTTAGAATTAAGGAATTTTGGTTGAAAAAAAAATGTTTTTATCTTTCTTTTTGGACAAAAGGTAGTTGATCTGGAAGGAAAGTGAAACGCGAGCAAAATAACCAAAATTCAATAAATAATGATCCAGTTTGTAGCACTGAATTCGATTTTATGATAACTTATAATCATTTCACTTGTTTTTGTTACTTATAATTGTTTGGTTTAGGTAACAGCATCATGTTCAACCTTGGATCTTATATTAAATTATTTGTATCGTCGGTTAACACGTACAGCTCCAGCTCGAACGCATGTTGGTGCTGAAGCAGAGGGAGAAAATTGTATACGTGCTCTGGAGGCTCAACCATCTTTGCTACCTCAGGTTAGTTAACCTTATTTTGCTGAAACGCTGGAAATTTTGCTAAATTATTTTATTAGAAAATGAAAATTAAAACAATTAATTGTGTGTAATTTGCGAATATTTTTTGGTTAGATTTTGTTTTTCCTCTGAAATCAATTTCAAGCCCATTTTAAATTTAGAATTTTCATTTTCATTATATTAATTATTCCTATAAATATCGCACTTATCACTTACCATCTTATTAGAGAAACAGGAGAACATGCATGTCTTCTTTAAGTTTTGCCTTAGCTAGCGGACATGTTAAAGGAGTTAAAATAGATGAAATTATATTGTTCTTTGATGAGTTTTCATTGATAGTATTGGTCAATTTACATTAAGAATTTTCCTTATAAACTTGCGTATTTAAGATGTTATCAACTATATTGAATGCTTCGTTATTCGAGGATGTCAAATGTCAATGGTCATTGTCACGACCATTACTCGGCTTAATTTTGCTGCAAGAAGAATGCTTCCAACAATGGAAAATGGAATTATTGGCGAATCAACCGCAGGATAAACGTTCTGCATTTGAAGAGGTTGCGCTTTTGAAAATTTTTATACTATCCAGTAAACTTCGATCATTTATATAGATCTCGAGATAAAATTCCGTAAAATAGGATATATTTAGCCATATAATATAATAGATAAATTGAATTATGATTTAGCAGAATAATGGGAGAATATTCAACAACATTTTGTCAAGACTATGTTTTTTTAAACAAATTAAACCATTTAGTTGTTTTTGTTGTCACTTAACGTTTGTTATGACTACTGTTTCAGACTATAAGTATTATTGAGATGTCCACGCTCTTTAAACATACTTGAGCTTAATTCTATTTTAAGATAATTTCTTATAAATTTTCAAAATTTTCTGACTTCATCTTTTAAGGCTTTTACATCTTTAATGGACGGTGTAGAAAGGAATTTGAGTACTCGGAACAAAGACACATTTACACAAAATATGAATATGTTTCGAAAGACGGTAAGTACCAACTTTTATGTCGATGCCTGTTTTACTAAAGTAGTCGTCCAATTTAGGCCTTGTTCATGGGAATTTCTTAGTGAATAAAATCAGTAATAGAGAAAAGTTTTCAATATCGAATTTTTCATTCTCATCCGCTGACAAGTCTCTTTTAAGATATTTTTAGTTTTTGAACCTGCAGATATGAGCTAACAATCAATATCGCTTAATTATTTTACTAATTTTTCCGTTGTTTAGATCAGTCCAGTGCAATTATTTAACTTGATTTGCCTGTTTTTTATTTTTATTTTTTATTAAGTGAAAGCAAACACATTTATATCATATAAAATCCATATACATTCAGGTCCAGGAAATTATCAAAGGTGACGTTGTATCAGCAGTGCAACCACTCCCCGTTGCTGATATGATGTCGTAGTTATTTCGAAATTTCGATTTTCATTATGTCTCTACGATATCGTCCGTGTCACTGCAATTCTTTTCGATAGGTGAAAGAATGAGAATTATTGTTGAATTTATTTATGGTTATGGAGATGTTGATTTTGTGCCAACATATTTGTGTCGATTGATCCAATGAATATCTCCAACTAGCGTTCGTGCTTCTTATATATTCTTATTCAGTGATTATGGTGTTTTAATGAATAATTAGTGTTTCGATTTACAAACATAATCGTTATAGTAAACTCAGTGGAATTTGTAAAAAAAGATTTTTGAAGTAATATGAAAATGCCTTACTGTTGTCTTTATCATCAGATGATTTTCCAAGTAATCAGTATTTTAGGAGAAATTCTCATACTTCAAAATATTTTCAGAATTAAATTTATTATAATCCTTAGATTTCGTCAAATTCGAATGCTTTCAAAAAACTGAAATTTTTTCGAATACTGATTCTAATTTTTTCCCGGTGAGAGTTATACGAAGAGTTATACAGAAAATATTTGAGAGTTATACAGAAACTACATTTTGAGATTCCTGTGGTGTCATCCATGGATGAGTGCCATGGAATGACTTTTTTTTTTCTGTAAGCGAAGGAACTATATTTAATGCTTGCTTTGTACGGGTTATTTTAGAGTGTGCATTTTGAATCGTATATTTTCATGCTTCTTATTGCTTTGCAATTTTCTATTACATTAGATGCATTTTAGAGTTTCTCGTTAGTTTTTCTTTGTTAAGACAAAAATAGTATCTAAAAATCGATTTATCTGTTTGCCCTTACCGACAAAAGAGTGCATTCATCGTATTTTTCTATAAGATGTATCCATCGCAGAATTTTTTAATTGTTAAACAATGTATTAATTAGGAAAAATTCGAGAAAAAAACTTGCTTGAAACCTTTCTTTATTCATTATAGTACTTCATTCTCCTGTAAACGTTGCTTAACTTTGTACAGAGGAAAATTTGTCATTTGCAGCATTCTATACTTTTTTCTTGTCGATGCAGATATAAATTGTACTAACATATGGTTGATTGATCGTAGACATGAATTTTCATAATCGAAGCCTAAGTCTAGATAGAAGTGTTTAAAATCAGAAATCAGTTTCATTATTTTTTAATATTTTTAGGTTCCGCTTTACTTTTTGTTTTCTTTGAAGAACCAGCTTTAAGAGATGAATTGTTAACTTCTTTGGCTTCACTCAATTATTTCCATCTCTTTGTCCGTATGTTATGTAAGTGCTGAAAGTTTTACTGAAATTTTTTGAGAATTCATGTCCTCATCATGATAGTTATGAGAGTAGCATAATGCGCTTGCACCACTGTAGATTTGCATTTTTTTTCTCATTTTTTCTGCAGGAACTTCTTCTATCATTGAACATATTATTGATGCAGTGGAATGCACATCTGCTTGACATAAGTGCCATTGTACTAATAAGAATGCAAATGCGACAAAGGCACAACTTTCTGGCGCAAAATGAACTGTACGTAGTAAATTTGAAGCGATGAATAAAACCAAGCAAATAAATTTACAGAAAAAGTAATCCTTCGGATATTCATGGCTTCGATGCATTTAGCGACTATAGCTGCCCGTCATCAGATCATAAATGAATGCATTAATTTCAATTTTTAATTTACTCATCTCAAAACAGCTGCATGTTATGTTCATTTCAATGCTTTTTGTTTTCCTTCCATTCCTTGTTGCTTACATATTGTTTTTATGTACAATTGGCTTTATTCTTTTTTTCAATGATTTCGTTTCTTTCCGTTATTGATTAATGTTTTTTGTTTTGCGTGTAGCATTAAAACATTTTAAATATATGTCAAGTTCTTGTTGTGTAATCTTTTAATAATGCATTTGGAGTATTTGGAAATGTCACTTCTTCACTGATAATTGAGCTTTTTGCCGAAAACAGTCTAGAGATTTTGTGTGGTTTCTGAGCATTAGCAAGAGAATACAAATATTTTCATTCCAAGTATTTTATCGAAATTCATAAAATAATAGAAATATTGAATTTTCTGCAATATAATATGAGATAAGGTCGGACTATTAGCATAATATTTTGCGCTTCCGATTCTATCTGTTTTACTTGCTTATCCATCATTTCCTGGGTGCTTTTTTTCTTGATTTCCTGAAGTCGGTAATGTCGCCGATCTTCTCGATCTTGACAATTATTGAGAATTCTTGAATTCTGTTGTATTGTTATCGATGCCTTGCGATATTTCAAACTCAAACTTGGGTAATCAAACTTTTATTATAAATTCTGATAGTGCGATAAGACGCGTGACAATTACAATTCATTCATATCTACAAAACTATTCTGATGACAATTTCATGTCCCAAAAAAAGATATAGACCAAATGTAATTCGATACATTCAGATAACCGACTTCATGATAGCACATCCTTTGACAAATGATCTTACAGTCAGGAACGCTTCTTATTTATAAAAGAAGGATCCCGAAAGAGTTTGATCTGCATTGAGGCGCCATTTTTAGCGCATGAGAGCACGTTCTTTTTGATGCGTGACCTTGGCCAGAACAAAGAATAGAAGGTTACAAAGCCATCTGACCCATAAACAAAGAAATATATTCACATCCAATAAGATTACCAAATCATTTGAAAATCAAGAATCACTTATTTCCTGTATTCCACGCGATTTCAGCGACAGGTAATTATAAGTTTCGGAGGAAATTTTATGATGG
>KZ270169.1:4590-23401 GCA_002249935.1 Onchocerca flexuosa
AAGCAAGAGAAACCGAAAAGTACCAAAAAATCTAAAGAACGTTCAAAAATAAGTTGGAAAATAAAGAGAGAAGGGTAAGAGAAAATATAAAGAAGGTAATAGCAATCTTCCAATTTACTGAAAGAGAAGATTATGTTTCAAAATTTCAATTTGATAAAACTTTCATACTGCATTGTTACAGCTAGTTGGAATGTTGATTCGAGCTCGAAAATACAAACTGGTAGATTTTGAAGGTGAAATGTTGTATCAGAGACAGGATGATGATAAAATTATACGTCTATTAAAACCAATCGAAGAAATACGAAAACTTGAACCTTCTGGTGATCCAAAAAATTGTATTTCTGTTAACTGACAATACAACAAAATAATTCTATGCCTTGAATTCTGTTTTTGTTTCTAGTTTCAATTAATCAGGTTCATATTAATATCTCATATTCTCACTAATTTCAACTTGTTTTGAAATTGGATGTTAGCATATGTTTTTTGATTAATATATAATCAAATTATTTTTGCAATAAATCTCTTCGAAAGTATTCAGATGCAACATTCTATCGATGATGGATAAAATTAAATTTACTAGAAAATAGAAAGAAAAGCTACACACTATCTTGATAGCAACAGTTTGCTCCAAAAGAATTGTTAATTATTGCATTTGCAAATGATCTTCCGATTTTCAGAATGATGTTGATAGGAGTAACACAAAAATTGTCATTGTTATTTACCACTAACTGGTCCAGCTAATTTATATAAACAAAAATTTGAATGTTCTTAAACATGCACCTATTCGAATGCAACGTTGTATTTAAATTTCGAATTCATCGGTGTGAAATGAATTATCAACATTTGCATTTTTTATTCATATGGATTATGGGAGACTTTGACAAAGTCTTCTTTAATTTAACTGTTGGTGATTTGCAGAATTTCGCTCATTTTACTTCATTCTTATGAAGGATTTTTTTAGATCAAAAAATTTACTCTAAGTTTGAAAATTTTTTTAATTTTTATTTTCATTCTCTTTCATCCAATTTTAACAATTCCAAATAGATGTTTGAGAAGGTCAGAAAACTTCGAATTTTCGAACTAGCAAAACAGTATTTTTCAGCTTGAAACAATTCAAACTGAGCTTAAAGATGTTGAAGAAATTTGCATGTTTTGCGGATGAAAACAAAATATTTACATTGAACATTTGAGGTGAAGAGTAACAGTTTGAAGAGAACAGGAAAAAGTGCGCGGTTGGTTCATTGATTTCGATTTCCAGTCTACATAAATGATCTTTATTTATGTATGAGAAAATGCGAAATGAGAAGCGAAAATAGAGTTTAGGAGTTATGTGTATGGATCACAAATTTGGTAAATTCATAGCGTATAAGATTCTACTGCATTATTTAGCTCTGATAATTTCATTTGTAAATTTTAGTTAGGGATGCTGAAAATTTCACTGCTACATCCGAAGAATATAAAGAAAGAATGAATTCAAATTTTTAAGTTGAAAAAAAATTGATCGAAATTTTTTAAATTCGACACGAAACAAGATATATGGAAACACGATATAGTTAATGAAAGAATCGGGGAAAAAATCACTTGATAGAAATGAGAATGAAGAATGAAAGAAGAGAGAATAAAATAAGCGTAATAACTTTAGACTGAAAATTTTTAGTAAAGAATCTTTCCATTCGATGAAAATTAAAATTTAAAGGGTTCGAAAAATTATGGAAGGTTTATTCTGATTCTAAAATATTCTGCTAAATTTGTATAATTAAAAATTTTTATTACAGTTTGTGTGAAATTTGTTATATATAAAACAGTGCGATATGTCAATGACGCAGCAACATAATTTTTATCATTTTAAGTTGGGTAAGGAGTATATCTTAAAAATTAATTAAATTGTTTGCATATTTGCGTCGTAATAAAATAACCGAGAATATTTGTTCCAAAATCAATATCTTTCGTAAAATACTTAATTTTTTTTCGTAAAGAGATAGAAGAAAATTATTTTTCCTTATTAGCTGTTACCGCAAATTCTTCTAATTATTTTTAGAGAAAATTATTTTTGAGAAATTAAAAATTCTTACGGAAATAAATGAATAAATGATATCACATACATACATTACTATGACTTCAATAACAAATGTACAGTATTTTTTATAATGTTTCTTTTTTCTACTTTTTCTCGAATAGGTTCATGATTTAGGATTGCCAGGTACAAGTAAAAGTGAAGTTTTACAAGGACAATATGCCAAATTAGTTCTGCCAGCTGCTACTTCTGATTATTTGGATGCCATTGTTACACATGTTGAATGTAAATTATTTCTTTCATAATTAATTATTTCTGAAGAAATTAAAATGATTTAATTCCATTTTTACATATTTACTTCAAATACTTGCTTATATTCGTAAATTAATCGTTTTTTTACAGCTTGGACTACGGTTCACGTACAATTACCGCAAGCTTATCTTCTACTATCAAGATTGCAGAAACAGCTACAACAAACATATGATAACTCTAAGTCATTATCGAATCCTATCTCAGGTTATCTAATACTGTTATAATCCTGATATAGATAATAACAATCATAAAAGAAGAAAGAATAGTTGCAAATTAAATATTCTGCTAGAATTTTAAAATTTCATAATCTAGAAATTTTTTATTTATACACTCTTTATACTGATCAGTTCGATTGTGAATGATTGTTGGGTAATATTAACATTATGGAAAAAGATTGAATTAAATAATTTGACTTTTCATATAAATACGAAAAAGGAAAGAAGGATGAAACAATAATTTGCTAGAAATTTTTTTAGGTTCAGCCGGAATTATGAAATATGACTTGCAAAGTGAATGTTATCGTGTTCTTATTATCAAACGTATCGATCCAACATTAATACTTGTAAGTTGAAGATAAGAAAAACACATAAGGCGAGATATTTTTTGGATTCAAGTTTCTTCTATTTTTCTTTTTTTTTTTTTTTATATTTAACCACTGATCATCGTAAAATTTGACAAAATTCACTGCATTCATTCAAGTTGGTGTTAATTTTAATTTTAATTTTTTTATTTCCACATTAATTGCAAAAGTAACGGTTTTTCTTTTCTTTTTTTTTTTTTTTTGAAAAGGATTTTTCATTTTCTTCTTTCACTTCTTATAATATAATTATCATTATATCTACTCAGTGAGTATATATCTTATCATAAAAAAAAAAGTAATAAATTTTGAAACCTCTGAGTTATAATTGAAATTCTGCCTGTAATTACAATATTTAATTGTAATTTCTATTTTTAAATAAAATTTAACACTAAACTAATGGAACATTCTATGATTTTCTTCTTCTATAAATTCAATGATTTAATATCGGATATCAATGATTGCTAGTTTTTTCAATAATATTTATTCTGATCATTAAACTATTTGTTAAAATCAATAAGCGAAAATTAATGAAATAACGAAAACTTATGTCCAAATGACAAACTTACGACTAAAGTGAGAAATTCCATACTAACTTCTAAGTTCTCAATGGGTTTCAACTTTCTTAAATTTAGTTCAGAGCTCATATACGAAAAGTTATTTTTTATCTTTCGTCTTATTGATCTCTTTCAATTCTTTTTCAGCAAATATTTCATGTTTTAAATTTCAAATAGAAATATGAGCTAAATGATATCAATTAAACATTTTCTTCAAATATCTGGCTGTTAGCAAATGCAAAAGCTAACGTTTTATTATTTTTCAGATACGATTTGTCGATTTCGGTTTTACAGATGTTGCAGCAAAGGAGCTAATTCATTCCATACCGAAAAGCCTAACTGATGTACCTGGTCTGTACAATTTTATTGATTAATGTTCTTCAAAATATTGTTTGTTGTGCTTTTAAAACTCTAATTCAAGAACTGGTTCAAGATATGGTTAACCTATTTTAGCCTTCAAGTCCTTTTTCGAATTTATAATTTGCTTTAAAAAAATACAATCCGGCTTTTATTGAAATATCGAAATTTGAAATATGCTACTAATTTCTAAATGTTAAAGAACTTTAAATAATAGAAAAGTTGAAACAAAACAAGGAATTACTTTTACAGCACAAGCATTTCCGATACGAATGGAATTGAAACATGGCATAGCAGGTTCAATGTCGCTTAGTGACTTTCGCAAATATTTGACAAATGCGCAAGTTATCATTCAATTAGGTTTATCAAAGTTCTTTTTTTTTTTTCATTTTAAACTAAATTGAAATTTGACAATTAAAAAAATCTGAATCAAAATCAAATTTGAACATTTAATATTTATATGATGGATTTAATTAAAAGATTTGATAAAATTTGATTTCGAAATATAGTGAAGTAGAATAGAGTACTAAATTTTAATTTATTTTTTGTTTCAAAACATTCCTATATGGCTTTTAAATTTCTCAACTCTGATTAAATTTGAATAAATATTTTTAATAATTTTTTCCACTCGATTTTGGAATTTTTGGGATTATTTTTTTCTCAAACTTTAATCTTAGCAATTAAACTTGCTAAGATTCCTTTGTACCAATGACATATTTAAATTTTTATTTTTGTACTATTGATCTTCTCTAAATTTATTAACTGGAAAAAATGACTGAAATTTGGGAGAAAAGTAAATTTAATTTCCGAATGAAAATTTATATAAATATATAGGTAATCAAATTATGAATGATTCTTTTACGGGAAGCATATATATCACTGATGAAAAAAACAGATGGCATTGGATAGATGAAGCAATTCAATCAGAAATACCTATCAAAAAGTATTTAAATATTTGCTGCAGAAAAATTAATTGAAAATTCTGGAAGTGGAAAAATTCATTTAATAAATAAATGATTGGAATTAAGTCATAAGAACTATTTCAACAAAAGAAAAAAAAAAAAGGTTAAATTAATCCAGATTAAGAGTGTTTCTTTGATTCATCGAACTATTATGCAGCTGGAAATTTCATATGTTTAATCGAATTTTTGATTAAATTCACACAGATTAAAATTTTAAGTCCCATTAATTAACTTATTAATTAACTTAACTTATTAATTAACTTATCATGTTTACTTTAATTAAAATAAATAGACTAATATGGTATTTTTTATAATTTGTAATAAAGCGGCAGAAAATTCTTTTCAAAGTTTAAGATTTCGAAATTTTTTTTTTAAATGATTTTGTCACACAAAAAAACATAATTTATTTCAATTGGTACAATAATTGCTAAAATCAAATTAACCATTAAATTTACATCTAGATTAAGAGTAAATCTCAATGATAATATTAACGAGGATGTTATGCTTCATAATGATGGCGATATTAACCATTCAAATCCATTTGAAAAGACAGAAAAATTGGAAAATCTAGATGATCCGGAAATGATCGATCAACAGAGAAATAGGAATGATCCAATAAGTAACGGTAAAAGGAAAAATATTTGATTTGATCAAAACAATTTAAATTGGCAATCGATAGTGCTAGTGATAATAATAATGATATAGATTTATTATTCCTAATCTTGCGAATAAAACATGACAGATAAGTTTATGACAGATAAGGAAAAAAAGAAAATTAATTCGAGTAATTCACGAAGAAAATACGACAATCGACGAAAAATTTTCCGAAATTATGTTCCGGAAAATGACTATCCTGACGGTAAATTAATTGTTTAGCATTATTATTATCTTTTTTTTTAAAATGATATTATTATGAAAGTTTTGGATAAGACGATTCTTCGTAACTAGCGTTTATTTTGACATTCAACATCGTTTTTGAAAATGGTAATGTGATGTTTAAATTAGAATAAATTTGCTTGGTACATAAGGATTATGTCAATAAACTCAAATTAAGGCTCTTTTTTTTGCTGAAGATCAAAAGTTCGGAAAGATCAGGAACAAAAGTAAAAATAAAAGTATCAATTAAAAATAAATGAATGCATGAATAACATGATTAAGTCGCTAAAAATTTACATTTTAATTCAATGTTATTAAATTATATAAAATAAGACGGAAAATTAGGGAAGAAAGAATGTTAATGACATTGTTTTCCCGAAAAAAATAGAACCAAATGTTGGAATTTAATAGATTTAAAAGAATAAATAAGTTTGTCAAGGATGCGACTCAAGAAAATTTTTTCATTTTTAGTGGCGTAATCATAAAATGTATACAATATGATTTTCTATTTTTAGATTTTTAAAAATAAACTTTTCATTGTTTAAAATTTCATCCAATCAATCTAAGCCGGTTAGATTGTCAGTATTTTAGTATTTAATGGCATAAAGCTGAATCATTAACTTATTAATGAGTAGATATTATTAAATAAATAGAAGCAGATGAAAAATAATGAACATACAGCGTTAATATCATATTTGTTAAAAAGGTAAATAAATTTTTATTTATTTCTATTCATTTCAATTTCTTTTCATTTGTTTTACCAGCAACTGCCCCATTCTTTAATTTATACTTTAAGTAAAATGCTAAATAAACTTTTAGTTTGAAAAAATTCAAAGCGACTCACTTTTGTTTTTCATTGATTGCAGTTCAATATGGGCCAATGTTTGAAACACAAGAAAAAGAAACAAATCGCAAAAGATCAACTAAACAGGTGTGTTTTGTAATTAATGATGAAATTTTGGATAATTCGGTGCTGATTAATTGTCAGAAATTAAGCGAAATTACTGATAAAGTAAAAAAATTTTCCCCATATTTGAATTATTTATTCATTCGATGTGATTATTTAAAAACTTAAGCTACTCCCCGTTTGTACTGATGATCCGAAAAATTGACAATTAAAAATTGTTAAATTCTTTTTCTTACTTTCCTTTCTCTACATTTTACCTACTTTTTAATATATCCATGTGATATCAATTCCCATGATTAATCTTATGATCGCTTCACATAGATTACGATAATCTATCCATGTAGATTACGGTAGTTAGAGATTCATAGATTACGATAATCCATATAGGTTAAAGTTGTTAGAGGTCATGGGAGGAAAAATTGAAAAATTTGTTAGTCATATTTGCAACAATGCTAATGTAAACTAAGATCCGAATATTGTTGTTATATTTTTTTAGTACAGTCATTAATTAAATTCATTAATTTAATTTTAGTGCAGTAATTAATTAAATTAGCAAAAAATAAGTTTCGAAAAAATGTAAAACAAGAAGAGATCCATTTTAAATATTATTTCGACATAAAATAATCTCACCTTATAGTAAACATACTGAGTGAAATATTTTGAAAATTTCAGCATTTTTATATTTATATTTATTTTAATTTAAGAAAAAGTAATAATTGCTTTAGCATTATTCTTATTATTTTGTTCTATTTCAGTTCATTCCATTTTATTCAATTCTGATATTTTTTGTAATTTCAGTATTTCAGTACGTTGCAACAAATAACTTCTCGTCGACCACAATACATTTCCAATTTTACCGATCACAAAAGTTCGTTTTTTTTTTTTCTTATTATTTATTGTTTTTTCTTTTCCGTACTAAAACTGATAATTAGCAAAAGATTAGTGTTGAATAGAATATTTGAAATGATCATTAGTACTGTATGGATTATTTCGGAAACTTACCACATCCGAAAGCTGCATAATTATGGCAATATTTCTACTATATTTTAAACAACCGAAAAAAAGTGGTAATTCCGGTAGAAAAACTGAAAATTATAAGTGATGCGGAAAAGATGAAAAATATTTTGTAGCATCATCAAAATCCGACAGTTCATCTGTAACAATTATATTTGCAATAATTCTGGTATCCGTTGCCGCTTTTATTCTACTAGCTTTATTTTTTCGAAAACGGAAATGGATTTCACCACTTATTAAAAAGTTTAATTTAATTTTTTATGAAATGAATTTACTTTGCTATAGAAATATTACTTCAAAACACATATATATCAAAAGAAGACTGTTGTGAAGATAATATTGCATATGATTAAAAAAATATTTAAAATATGGCTTTTATCAAGATTTACCTACTTTTTCTTCATCATTAATATTTTAATATTAAAATATCGAGATCCTTACCATTGTAATTCATAAAATTTAATTTTAATTATAACAGAAGAAATGACAGAATGGATGACAAGTATTTTAAAAAATGAGTGTAATGAATTTATTTCTTATTGCTAAATCTCATCGCGAAAAATTATTTAGAAGAACGGAAGAGAAAAAAGATGATGAAGCAGTCACAGATAGTTATAAGGTTGATTGATTATTACCTCTCTTTTTTCTATTTTTCTTCAAGAAGTACAACTAGAAATATATTAGGATGTTTTGTATAAATTAATACAAAAATTAACTATTTGAGAAAAAAAAAAAAAAAAAAAAAAACGAAATTTGCAGAAAAACAGTAAGTTTGATGAATCGTTAACAAATCAAGATACAAATGATAATTACTGGAAGAATGGTGGCACAAAAGAATCGATAACTGCAGATGATAAGATAATTGCGGAAGATTTAAATTCTCCATTTGGTTTAATGGCTTACGGTAATGTGAAAGATGACACTGATAATAATCACAGAAGAAATGACAAGCACGAGAGGTTAGAATTAAGGTTATGAAACACAGGTTTCGATACATTTGTAATTCTTGCAAAAAAATTAAGCGTTTCATAAAAAAGCGCTACTTTCTTTTTTTGCATTTGATTTTATAAGGATTTAAAAATTTTTTTAATCTTTATTGATGTCTCATTTAATTAATTAGAACAGTAGTGCATTTAAAATTTTGTTTGAAAGATTTAATATACTTAAAAAGAAGTTAATGTTATTTTAAAACAAGTTGAATATATATACATTGACTCATTGAAATTTTTATCACAAAATCTGTTCTAATTTTGTTGAAAAAATATCGAATTCAATTTTATAATTATATACTTTCATGTTTGCTATCATAGCAGTGATATATTGATAAAAAATCACTGATATGACAGTAATTTTACCATTTTATATTTAGAATAAGACTCTTTTAGTACTACTTTATATCGGATAATAAGAATAGAGGAATGTTTGGAAACAATTAATCAATCCATCATAGATATTTTAAGCATTTTTTTAATTGTTTAATTTCGTATTTGTTGGTAGATAGTATTGACAGAAAAATGCCATTCAATCATAATCATCACGATTGTTTAATAGATTGTTTTCAAATTAACAACATGGACCGAGTTATAGCTTTTTCAGAGCATCTCGGCAACTTGCTGGTCGTTCAGTTCGTGATTTCGATAATTTGTCAACTTCTATCAAAAATACCCGAAAAATTTCTCGAATCAAATTGAAAAATGAAGACAGTACTGTGGAAAGTAGTCTTAGCACGGAAGAAATTCAAACACATTCGAAAAACTTCAATTCTCAAAGCACTGATGATGCTGATTACTCAGACTCATCTGCTAGCAACAGTGTCGCATCTTCGAGTGATGTTGCCGATCCAAAAGAAAATATAAAAGTTGAAAATCGTGTACGTCAGATTCAGCGTTATCTTTTCAACATTTAACGTATGTTAACGGGATGAAACTAGAAGTTCTATGCAATTTTCTACTCTCTTAATAGAATTTCATATTGTTTAATGAATGAATTTTGCGTAAAACTTCGACATCTTATCTTTTACGTACAGAATCTCATAAAATTCAATGATACGATTAAGCTGAAAGAAATAGTCTGAAGAGAGCTTTTCAAAACAGAAGGAATTAAAAAGATATATCTTTAACGCTGTTTTTGTTCAGCAAAGAGTGGATTTTCAGTATTTTTTGCGAAAAATATAATTTTAATCTTAATGTTTCTAGGAATTTGCGTATTTCAAAATGTTATTTTGTGTGAAATAGATTAGACTACGATTCCCTTTCCTCTTCTAGAATGATCGAAAGAAAGAAACAGTTGTGAAAATTGACACATCAACCGACGAATCGTTTTCAGAAGTATCCTCATCAAGTGATATGAGTTCAGGAGAAGGTGATACTTCTGAAATAGTCCAAGAGAACATGACTGAGTAAGCATTATGGGTTTTTTATCTCACTTTCAATTATTTTGAAATTAAAAGATAAAAATTTATTTTATGCATTTTTAAGCGAAATATAATGGTATTGTTTCTTGACTAAGTCTATTTTTTATTTCTTTGCAAAGATATTTCTACAGTTTAATAGTGTATTAAATTATTTTATGTATCGGAATAATTAATTTGATTAATAATAGAAGGTGCAGATAATTAAGTTAATTAGTTAATTAGATCATAAAAAGGTTATTGAAGAAATTGTTGAATATTTGAAAATTAAAAGATGCAATTCAAATTTAATTCCAAAATTAATCTAGTTTATTCAAAATTCTTTCTTTTTTTTTTCACCTAAAAAATGTGTAACAAATAGTTGCAGAAGCGAAACTACAAACAATTCTGAAAACGAATCAATTAAAAGCAAAGTTAATAATATATCATTAATACGAAGACTATCTCATGCATGGGTCAGAACTGATACTATTCCGAATGATGGTATCAGAAATGATGATTATGATATTACTCAGCAAAATTCAACTCTACAACGGAACGATTCACAATTGAATTCTGTTTCACAAACATTTCCATTCCATCATAACCAGTCATCATGCACTCAGACAAATCGTATTTTTTCGAATGATAATTTCGAACAAAAGTAGATTATTATTCATTATCAATTTTGAAATTGAATTTTTAACCTTCTGTTTAATTAAATTTTTCGGGACAATTATTTATTACATTTGCAGTTGCTATATTTGCAGTTGCTTAAATTCAAATTATTTTTAATATATTTATGTATAATAACTAGAAATTTTCTTAACCTAAGATAAATAATGCTTAGGAAAGGATGCATGCATCTATTTTTTTTGACTTATCTGTACATGAAAAAGAATGATGTAAACCTGAATGAAGTCAGATGATTAATTAAACTATAATAAAAAACGATCGCACTCTCTCTTAATCTTAAAATAATAATTAAAAATTAAATTCTACTGAACCCAATTCTATTAATTTAAATAAGCGGATGAAATATATGTAATTCGATTCGATATGATAATTTTAAAAATTGATTTTTGTTCTTGCTGTGATTGTTAAATATTTGTAGTAATTATTCTTATGCAAATTCGATACATTCCTCGGATTTCGAAATACCTTCTTACCTGAATACCGTCCCAGCATTATCCTGCAGGTACAGTGATATTAAGTTGTCAAAATTTTCTAACCAAAATTTCACTAATTCAATAAATATTAAATCATCGAAAAGATCTGAAACGTTTGAAATCAAAGTAAAGCAGTAAAATTAAGAACTAGTTGCGTAATTAAACATTTTTTATTAAAGTCTTTTGGAAAATCGAAGCTGTAAGTTGATTTGTAAAAATTTTTCGAGAGTCTAGATTGTAAAGTTTCGATAATTTAAGATTCTTAAGCTTATTTATCTTGCTAACTAAAAGACTTTTTTGATTTACAAATAAAGCAGGCTATTAAACCTCAGAATTGATACTTTAGCAATAATTTTCTTGCAGCGATCAATCCATCTATCGGACATCAAAAGCATGGATACGTCCAAAATTGATTAATGATGTGAAGGAATGGTTACTATCGGAATCAAAAAGAACAAATAATACGAAAATTCTTTCACAATCTTCTATGAATGAAAAAGAAATCCAGTCGGAAGTGGCACGAAGTATCAGAATTCTACCAACATCGCAGTTAGAAAGTATCCCAGAAAGATTTTATCAGCAAACTAACGTTGACAAACTAATCTCGAAATCATTTTGTCAAATGGAAGAAAAAGCACAAATTAGTCATCAATTCGAAAAATATGCGTCAATTTGTTCAACAATTCCGTTAACAAGCCAAACATCCGCTATATCAGAAACATCTAGACGATATACTACCGATTTCAAATCATCCTTACCGTATAAATCTGTTCAAAAAAATGAAGTCATGGATTCATCGACTATTTCCCACGAATCAATCGAATATTGTCCAAGAACAGATGTACAACTTATTAGCTCAGAATTATCAGAAATATCATCAATAAGCACTGAATGCAGCAAAATTCCAAATTGTTTAAATTTGGAAAAGAAACTAAATCTGTTAGACACAGAAGATGTGCAACGAGAACAATCAAGCTTAGTAGGAGAGGAATTGGAAATGAAGATGAACGTAATATTGATGCCAAAACAATATAAATCACGCAATGAACGAATCGCGCTTGAAGAACATCAAACTGATCAGGAAAGCAATCGATCCAGAAGCATATCATCTCTTAATTCATTTGCAACAACCACAACTTATGAAAGCACGCAAGAATTATCCATAATTAGAGCATAATTGAGCTATCATTTTTGCCGATCATACTGGTAAATTTGAAGTGAATGCTTTTATAGCAACATTAATTGTTTACTATTAATATTTTAATTTAGGATAATAGAGTAATATAATTCAAAATAATTAGCTGGAAGGTAAAATCATAAAAAGTTTTACGATTGATCAATGGAATTTATAACTGATATTGATCTTTGTTGCGGTATATAGAAATTGTTAGCGAAATCAAAAATCCGATATTACGGTTTTGTATTTTTCATTTTTGCTTTCGAATTATTTCTCAAAAAAAAAAAAAAAAAAAAAAAAAAAAAATCATTTGTTATTGACTATTTTCTTTTTCGTATGACAACATCTTGTTGTTGATATTATATATGATATCCCTTTATGAATATGCATTTATTACCATCTCATGAGTAGATACTATGGTTAAAATAGAAATTTCACAGAATTGAAAAAGAAAAGTTCGAGAAAAAATGATTGCAATAATTGAGCTCATGTATATTGTTTGAAATGTTGAAACTCATGTTAATTGTCTGGAATGTTTTAGAACTAAAACTTATTGTAAGACATTGTCCATCTCCTATTCTTCGTTCTGATAACCAAATTTTTTATATAATCCACATATTTTAAGCTATCATCCTTACAAAGACCAAGGGCCATCGACATGAAAAGATTCTGACGGCTGTTCGGAGATTTCGGTGGTTATTCGCCTTCTCTAAAAAAAACACTAAAATTTTATTTTTTATTAAAACTCCCATTTTAGGAATATTTTATCAAAAATAACCAACATAGATAATTGCAATTCGAAATAATTAATGAGCAAATTATTGAATTTAACAATTCACATGCATTTAGCAGTCATTATCAAATTATCTGCATATGTAATGCATGCTAAAATTTTGCATTTTGATCAATAAAGTTTAATTAAAAATTGATAAATTTTGCAATTCGGAAGGAATCTCATTTCCACTTTGGATTCCTGTTTTGAAAAATTTTATCTTAATAAAATTGCGAGTAATTTCCTAGTCCAAATGCTTGGTGCAATAGATTTTGATGATCAAAATATTGCCATGTGTTTTTAGAAAAAAAAAACTTTCATTTTTTAAGGAATCGTAGTCATCAAATTAGTCATCCTAGTCATCAAATTAGTAGTAATTAGTATTTTTTTTTTGATTAATGAATACCATTAATTCAAATTTGGCTAGCAAATTTTATATTATCTATATTCTATATAAAATAAAAATATAAATGCTAAATGTTACAAATGATGTGTCACCAAAGGTTCTCACCGATCGTTTTCAAATTTTGACACAACCTTTTGTTCCAATAATCATACTTTTTTGCATAGACACAATTACTTTTTTCACGTGTCATGTCCGTGACAATGAAAATAAGTGAGGAAACTCCGCCCACTTTTTTTCTCTCATTCTCCTTCTTCCTCCCATCTCTCTCTTGCCTTCTTTTCTTGAGTTAAAGATAGATTAACAATAATAATAGTAATTAATAAATAATAATAATAATAATAATAATAATAATAATAATAATAAAGAATAATAAATAGTAATGAATTATTATGAATAAATAATAATAAATGATAATAAATAATAATAAAGAATGTTGAGTTATAATAAATAATAATAAACAATAAATACTGAATGATAATAAATAATAATAAATAAATAGTCATTCCTTTGTAACCCTCAACTAGGGTTAATGCCGATTACCCTCGCGCCCCAACAAAAGGCGCATCATCACGCACTAATAAAGGCGCCCTTTTCTAACATTTTGCATAAGGATATCAACGGGAGCGGTTTAATGCTCCGACTCAAATTTTTTTTTTCCTTTTTGTCTTTTTCTCCTTTTTTATTTGATAAATTTATCATTAGATTTGTTTTATTGATATTACTGATTTTTAATTGTTGTATAATAAATATTAATAAATAATAAATAATGATAAATAATAATAATTAATAATGAATTTTTTGACTCCGCTCATACCGCGTCTTCATGAATGGACAGAATTTATTCACCTCGCCTTCTTTCTGCACTGACTGCATTTCTACTTCCTTCAACGTTTCAAGTTCTCATCATTGATTTGAAATTTTCATGCTGCATCGCATTCAAATAGGCACATGTTTTTAAATGAATAAGGCCACTAGTTTGAGTTTTTCGTTTGTTTTTTGCTTTATGAGAAATTTAATTCGTTTATTTTTTGATTTATGAGGCTTGCAGAATTGAAATGGTATGTTCGCTGGAATTATAAGAATGTGAGGAGTAAGGATCTTCACCTTTGAAAGGTTCTGTCAAGATTGTTCCTTTACGATATTGTCCATCATTTTTTTTTTACTGCAATCCGCAAGCCGTTGCAAGATTTTGGCTGATTTTTATTTCGCAACATGTAATTGGCATGTGAATTATCAATTGCAGTACTTACAGGCATCTTTGGCAGATCGAGTGAATTCAAAAATTCTGTTGGATAATTAACGGCTTCTCTACTTTCAGAATAGTATCGACGGACTTGTACATGACTGATTCGCTTTAAATATTAGACTGAATAATATTGTGAAGGTCGAACGTCTTTGTTCATGGCCGCAAGATTAGTTCTTCACTCAGACAGTCGTGATCCTTATAATTGGTTTGAATATCAGGAAATACTCTCCAACCAATTCTTTTTTTGACATTACTAAATTGCAGAAGTTTGAGGCAATGAAATTCATCCTGAGATCAGATCAACTTTCCGTTCCCGATTTTCAGCAATTAATACGAGAATATCCCAGTTGATCGATCGTTTTGCGACTGGGCACGCATATTTGTAGTTAATTCTAACGTCTTTACGTATCGTCACAAAGTAGAGTATTTCAGGCAATCATTTATTTCGCTTACTTGTTTCGACTTGGGAAATGCAGATAATTTTTGCCTGATTTCCACGTGAATCTTGCAATGATCGATCAAGAGCCTCGACTAATTTTTTGTGCCTCATTATACTTCATCCCAAATAATAAGCTTTCATTTTTGTAATATTTTCTCTATGCCGAATGTTTTGGAAATATTGCATGTGGAATTTCAATAAACTGCATACTCAATGGCAATTTCAAAACGAAATGAGTAGTTCTTCCACCTGATAACAAAGTTGCAGCTATTCTGGACGATGCAAAAGCTAAGGCTATGCCATTTTGTGATCGAATTATTGCCAGAATCAATCTAATTAGGAAAGTTTTACCAGTTCCTCCTGGCGCATCCAAAAAGAAGATTTCTCCAGCTCTCTTACTGACAATTTGCATTATTTGATCGTAAATGCGTTTTTGCTCAAACTTTAGCTTAGACATATTTGATCACATATATGACAAAAGTTCAGTCGTATTATAATTTTGTTTCGCAACGCAATTTCACATCGAACGAAGCAGCAGCAGATCAATTCGGTGATGGCATTCTCAATTGATTGAAAACTTTGTAGCACAAGTTATAGTTAGATAGATAAAAATAAACAAATAAAGTATAATATGAATAAAATTCAAAAAAGAAAGAATTAGAATCAATTATATTAAATTATAAGTTACCAGTATTTCTGGTAGATTTGAATATTTAATATATGGAAAAGATGAACAAAATTAATTTAGTATTTTAACATTAAATTTACGTCAAATTAAGTTAAATCAAAATTAAATCGGTAAGATTAATTGAGGAAAAAGCTTTATCCTAAGAAATATTTAGAATTATTGCAAAAAAATTTTTTCAAGTTAAATTAGTGCATTTTCCCAAACAAATTAAGTTAATTTTTATTAAAGAAAAAGAATTTCAAATTCAAGACTCAAACGATTCAGATGTGTTATAATTGCAAAAATTTTTCGTATTAATCTGTTTTACCAGAAAGTATTTTAATTCTTTTCATCATTTTTTTCCTTCTTTCCTTGGATAAATCTACACAATATAATAAGCATAGCAAGAAAAATAGAGGGAGGGAAATAGAAGAAAAATAAGAGAAGAAAAGGAAGACGGAGTCAATAAAATCTGCCTCTCATTTTCTTTTAGTTGTCACGGACACGTGGAAAAGAAGTAAGTATCACGCGCCTATTCAAATGCAAGGTTGTTTCAAAATTTGAAAAAAATCGGGTGTATAATTTGCGGAAATCATTGAGAAGTAACAGGTAGCATTTACATTTTTATTTACATAGATTCGTGTTTCAATGTTTTCTCAGTATAAGTGATCAAAAGTTCTTTTTAATCACAATTTCATTCTTTATTAATGATTATCTCTTGCGGCATCCCATATTCTTATTGATTCATGATATTTCTTAAACTGATCGAAAGGTCACATATACCACAACATATTGTGGTAAAATGAATGCGATCACATATGCCATAAAAGAATTACGGTAAATTAGTGAGAAGACATATGAATTGCGAAAAATTGATGAGACCATGTGTATGCTTTTTGTTCAATTTCAGAACGATGCCAGCGTAATTCTATTTGTTTATTTGCAGGCATAAGAACATGGCATAAGAATTTCAGAAAACCGGGAACATGGCATAAGAATTTCAGAATTTACATCCCTTGTAAATTTTTTAGGAGTAATGAAAAGTGAGCAACAGTCGCAATTTCGCCATTTTTACTTATTTCATGTTTCACATACGGTGACTTGTTTACTAATTATTTATCATTCAATAATCAATTTAAAGGACAATTTGTGGTATAAATAACAACGATCTGTGGCGGTTCTCGTAATTCCAGTGCGGCGATATCACTTTTTTTTCACTTCAATAAAGGTTTTTTGGAAGCACATCTGAACGATAATAAAAAAGTGGCAAATTTGAGAAAATAAATTAAAATCAAAAATAACAATTTTGTTTGAATCACACTTAATTGCATTCTAAGCAATAAATTTTGCGATGTTATCAATTGATGATAATTGATAGCATCCAAATTAATATTTCGAATTTAAAATACCTTGCATAGGCCTTGACTGATGTCAGCACCACGTCATGATGCTCCTGGGCCTCCTACAACATCCACGAAAACTCCGCCAACCGCAAAAAAAAGTCGAAAATTAGTAAAAAATTGACAAGTAAAAAGGAACGACTTGCACCTATGAATGATTTGCCGCATGATACACCACCTGTTGAATATCCGCCCATTTATGAAGTACCGTATTAATACTCAATTTAACCAATATTAAATTGTTTATTTAATTAAGTGAAGATATCGGTTATTTTAACTGATGAAAATTTATCTGCCACTTTTTAAATCCCTGATTGAAAATGATCCGTCCAGAATTTGCGATTTGAAGTCATTCAGTAAATTACATCGAAACTAAAAAATCTATTCTGATACATTCATTAAAACAGGAAACATGAATTTTATCATATTTAACTTTACCATTCATATCCATCTGAATCCTCACGGAATTATTGTAATTTCAACAAAATTTTGATAAATTTCCATGCTTTCATTTAAAAATGGATAAAAAAATCTGTAAAATTATGATTTGATCGAGTTTTCTTTCTATAAATATTTAACAAAACAGAACGATATTTTGAAATTATATGATAAAAAAAATTTTTTAATTTTCAAACATTTCAGTGTTATGTAACGATGAAACCATTAAAAAAACATCGTCTTAGTATCACAAAGCGTTATTTCGGTAAAATTAACCGTGGATTGATGCGATTAATGCCCGAGAAAAGTGCGAAAACAAATAGCGAAGCTTTTGGTTCTGAATATATCGTCGATTTAACTACTGTTTGTAAACTTTGTTTATAGTTTACCTTCGCCATTTATAACTGTCCAACTATGCTCGTTTTACTTAATGTATCTTCACTGACTAGGCTTTCAGGATCAATTGATAGTAAATGATAATAAATAATCATACTTTGAATTACTTTTAAGTATCTCAATCTACAATTTTGCCATTTCAGGTCTTAATGCACTATGAAATTTAACTAGTTACAAGTCATTTCAAGACAAATTATCTTTATTTTATTTACGCATATTCCCGAGCATTCCCAATAATTAAGCAAACTTACGATCAAAATAATTTGCAATCTCTTTATGATTTATTTTTTGATTTGCATTTAGATTTAGGAACCATGAAAACCAGCAGTTTCCAATTGTTTTTAGGTAGCAATTTCATGTGACGATGTCCGACGGAGGTTAATTTTTAAATTCAAGAAGGAATCTCATGATATTGGACCAGTGAATAAGAATGAGTATGATTCATTCAAGGAAATGATTCAGAAACATCGCAATTACCGTCAAAGCATTTGTCGTAACAAGTATATCCTTGCAGAAAAAAAATGAGGGAAATTAGAAATCATAGAGAAAAATTTCTAAACAGGATTGTGAAACTATCCCTAATCTTTCAGATTAACTGATAATATCACACTATCACGCGTGATTACACGTATATCACGATTTTCACATTCTAAATCTCATTTAAAATTTGTTATGCTTCTTCTTACGGAAAATTATTACGCTAGCTTTAGAATATATAGAAAAACTCAATTTTTTT
>KZ270170.1:3462-16154 GCA_002249935.1 Onchocerca flexuosa
ACAATCCTAGTAAAATTCATCAGAAAATGCAAATATTATAGATTCAGTTAAATAATATATGAGAAAAAAAAAGAAACTTAAAATTTTTCCCTACAATCCTAGTAAAATTCATCAGAAAATGCATATATTATAGATTCACGTAACATATGAATTTAAAAAAAAAAAAAAACTTAAAATTTTTCCTGCAATTCTTGTAAAACTTATCAGAAAATGCATATATTGTAAATTCAAATAAATGACATGTGAGAATGTTATGTAAGATATGAAAGATAAGACAATAATAAAGTTTAATTGCTTGTCATATCATCCCATCAGAATACAAACAACACCAATATTGATGACGTTATCTTTAACAGGTTGCTGGAAATGAAACTTTTCATAAGGTGTCTGTCAAAATATTTATTTAGTAGCGTAGCGCGAATAAAGATTTGAACACGTCACAAAAGTGACTCTAGATCGGGTCTTTTTTTGTGTGCGTGACCTTCTTTTGCGTCCTTGAGTCTTTCTTTTGTATGCGTGATCCTTACCGGGTTATTTTCAGTTTTCCACAGATGTTTGGTGTTTCTAGGAGAGATTCATTACATGTCGATGAAATTTCGATTTTTTTTTCTTTGATCAACAAAGATAACAAATGGCGATATCAGTAGAAATTTTTTTTTCTTCGATCAGTTTAGAGATAACCAAATATTTTCGTCTTTTTGCATCGGATCATTTATTTAGATATTTAATTACTTTGTTAAAGTTCGAAATCAGGAAAAAATTTGAACATAAGTAGCTGATATACAAATAAATCATTGATCGATACTATTTATTTTTTGTTGATTAGTTAATTAAACGAACAATTTAGATGTGCCATTCCTAATTACTGTGTATTATAAGTCGATATTACAATCGGAAACTACTGTGATATGAGGCTGAATTTCATCTTTATAATTGAATAATTTCAATTTGAGTTTTGATCTTTTTCGGATACTGTAATGTCATATAACTGATTCCCTTACTTACTGTTGCTGTTGATAAAAGAAGCTGCAAAAAGGAGATGCTTGATGTTCACGAAATCATATTTAATGTTCCATTTCTCTAAGATCTCTAATGATGTTGCTTAATTGGAATTTTTCTTTTAAATCGTTTTTGCTATAAATGGATATGTATAGATATAATTCTCAATTACAAATTCAATTTCATATTTTCAGTTATCATGTCGAATTGTTAATTTTTAAATTAATTCAGGTAATATATAAGAGACGTGGAGAATATGAAAAAGTGCTAATTGAAAACAAAGAGAAACCCACTCTCTATATTCACTTATTTTCTTTTATTTCGCTGTTTGAGATTCCTTGCGACTTTGATGACAGTAATGATTATCGATCATTTCCTCAATGTTAGTTAACTTAATTAAATTTAATTTTCCTCCTGAATTATTTTTGCTTACTTCAGTTTGGAATATCTTTTTTCCTTAAAATTTCAAAATTGTTTATTTTCCTATTGAGAACATTTCTTATTTTATAAGTCTTAAATACCTTGGTCATTGATTTGCCAAATATCTCATCTTGAAAGAAACGGGAGAAAACAACCCATTCTTTTTTGTGGAATTGATTATATCCTTGCCAAATTGCAATTATTTTCTTTGTTTAAAGGCTATTTTCATCCTTTTTATGAATATGTTATCAATAAAAAAATGTTTTTTCTCTTAGGTAATTATATGGTTGGCAGTGTTTTTATCATCAACTTCATCATTAGGAGCGATCGCAAAAAAAACAAAATTGTGTGGTGATGAAGCTTGTTCAGGTAATATTTTTTTCGAACTTTCTAAAAGATTGATTCTTTACAAATGAACAAAACTGATTGTCTATTGTGATAGAAAATTGTCGAACTTGTATTTGTGAGAAAAATTGGTTAATGCATTTTCGAATCAAATACCATTAATGTACCATAATAAATTTGCTAGTTATTACAGGGATAGTTTTCTCACTGTTTTTCTTCCAAAAATCATTTTATGAGTTTTGCATCTTTTTTGGAATTTTTTATATTGATGCAGTTGTAAGGAAATTTTTTTTAAGATAAAAGATAAACGCACGATTCGTTCATCTATAAAATTATTGCGAGTTTTATCAACTAGATATTGACATCTTGTCGAATATTTTTTCTTATATTTTAATTTTCATTATCAGTTTCGATTTTCTCTCAATTTTTTTCCTATATTAATTTTAAATTTTAGAGAAATTATTCGAAGGAAAGTTTCATCGCTCATCATTAGCTAATCACGAATCATTCCTGTCACCTAATGAAAACGATTCTGTTAGTGTCTACGCTATTAAATTCAGTGATCGAACTGATTTAATGGAAGGGGCTGTAAGTTCTTATTTGTTTCTTTCTCAATGCGTTGATCACAATTACCCAATCACTTGGGAAAGCATGTTTTTTCGATTCTTTAAATAAATTTACAACATCAGCAAAAAATTATTGTTTTACACAACCTTCGATAAGATGCTTCTAATCACACAACTTTAAACAAAAGAAAACTATGATAAATTTTGAATAATTCTTGAAGTTTCTGCTAATATATTACTTTCTATTTCAATTTACTAAAACAATTTTTGGATTTATCTGTTTTCAGCTTGTTCGTGAACCGGCAAGGAAAGGGAATTTTTTCTCGATGCATATTAATCTTGATGATTACGTGGAATTTCTCAAAAATGCAGTTGTGTCCAATAAAACAATGTTTATGATTAGTAGAGATCCACGCGACCATCCTTCTCAAAGACTAGTCGGTAATGAAATTCCCTAACTTTTCGCTTCATGAATTTTGTTCAGTCATTACTATTTTGAAGATTTTTGGTTTGTTGTTTCACATACGAATGCTTCGGGATAATCTCTTATTTGAAATATATCGATATTATTCTAATTAGGAAAAAAATTTTAAGGTATCAAAGCAGCCTTACCAGAATTAATTAAAGACTACGAAGTGAATGCTAAACGTCTTTCTGTCGAAAGACAATTACCAACAGAAGAAATCGATTATGCTGCATTGGGCTATTTTTCTGACACCGAAGGTTTCCTTCTTTGTCGAATTCAGTTTGAATTTAAGCTGGACTGGTAACTGAACCATGTTTAGATTTTACTAGCTGAACTTTATCACAGTATCTGCAGATCACTAATGTAATCTTTATAATCAAAGTTGCTTTTTTAACCGGAATTTTCTAATAATTGAGTGACATGTCGTAGCTTAATTTCCGCCTTTTAATTCGAAGTTGGACGGTTGGAAGCGGCAGTTTCATTAACTCTAGAGATGTTCCTAAACAGTAATTTCCTTTTTGATCAGACCGTTTAATTTTCATCATTTATATGTTCAAATTTGTCAAGGGCATGGACATTCACACAATCATGAACATAAGCATTCTCATAATCACGAGCATTATCATGATCGTGGCATGCACGTAGATTCGCATGAACATATTCAGATTGTGCAACATACAGTTCAGCCTGTGGTTCTTTCTTCGGAGACAACAGTATGTATTTCCTTTTCTGTCCTTTTCTGTCATTGTGTCATTTAATTGTTCCTTAATATTTTGTGGTGTCGCTTGCAAGAAGGCCATGAATTTTGATTAAGAGCAATTTTAAATATAAGAAATGCACTGATTATCTTTTGCGCACATGAGTATTGTCTTTTCCAGTTGCTGTTTGATGATTTTCTTGAGATACATTTAAGGTATATTATAATGAGATTGTTTACCAAAAGTGCTCTTATACAAACTTCGTGTAAATGAGCTTTTTTATGGTAATATAGCTTTTATATTATTTCGTTATATGTACTTATTTACAGTTATGCAACATGTTGACTTTCATACCTGTAAATCATGCGATGCAATATCAGTTCTTGATAAAATATGTAAGGAATTTTATTTTATTGCTGGTAATTAATGTATATGTTCCAGGCAGTTCCACCGCTTCCAACATTGAATGTTCCAACAAATAAACCGCAAGAAGCATCTGTTGGAACGACCACTTCAGTTCAGCAGCAGGAGGTTCGAGATCCACACAGTTTTTTGATTTTTGCTTGTGAATAGTTGTACTTCTTCAACATTCAGAAATTCTATTTAGCAAATTATGATCTGAATTTGATATGCATTATCTATTTATTTTTTATTGTTTTAGATGCCTGTTCTCGACTCTAAATTTAATGTCGAATCAGAGATTCCTGTACAGCAAAATTTAATGCACGAAGCTGAATCTCTTATGTCGCAACCAGACTCGGAATTGACGTCGAACATCATTCCTAATGTTCCTAAAATGGTAATGCCTGAGCTTTCATCAGTTGTGGAAGAGACGTCAGTTGTGTCGGAAAATTTGCCCCTATCTGATACAGTTGATGTTAATTTTGTAAAGGAAAGCAATCTTCCACAAACCCAATCATCGCAGGAAAAAATACCACCGGCAGCAAACATTGTGAACACGGAAAAATTGTTGCCCACTCAGTTTCCTCAGCCGATATCTACACAACAAGTTAATACCAAACTCTCTCCTCCGCAGGTTATGAGTACTCCTTCACCGGCTGCAATTCTCGAATCGAATCTCCCTCCCACACCGCAAATCAGTTTATCTCTCTCTTCATCTGTACCGAATACTCCTCAAACCGCTACACCTCTGCCAACTCCTCCTGAGCCTTCTGTTGCAGTTGTATCGGATGGAACACCACCAATAGACGTTGCGCATTCAGATCCTCGCCATATATCGTCACCATCCTCAAGCGATACTGCAGCAGTCCTCACAGATCAGAACGTTTTGCCTGTGTCATCCTCACCCCATACTGAACCAACAACAACCACCTTTCCTGCTTCACAGTTTGATCCAGTTATCGTATCATCTGAGTTTGGTTCTACAATGAAAATGGAGCTGAAGCCAGGATTAGAGGAAAAAGATGTATTAGAAACAACAGCAATTAACTTGCCACTTGAACCATCAATGATGCCACCCATTGCTTCAAATTTACTGCAAGATTCGATACATTCTCATGCTATGAGTCCACCAGGAACCGAAAATATCCCTCACGATGAACAAGTATGTCAATCTCGAACTAGATATGGCAGTTAATTTTTGTTCATATGCTGAAAACTTGACTATATTAGCGTATAAATTAGCCGAAAGTAGATAATTGTAAAAGTTTTTTGAGAGAATGTAAGAAAAAGAAATTAGTTATCGAAAGATTTTTTTTCTACAATTTTTTACTTTATAAAATTCCTTCAACTTTATTTTATTTTTTATTTGAGAAAGCGCAAAGAAATCCTATAGCAGAAATGAATACGGAGCGAGAAAGTGTCGATAAACCTGTACAAACAAAGGATGAAGTGAAGACAGATATTATAGAAGAAGATGGATTGGTATGTTAATTTACTAATGTCTTATAATGGCAGTGAAAAATTAATCAGCGAAATGAATGATATTCAATGTAGTGGATATGTTTTCCGTTGAAAGTGTGGGACATATTATGAGTGGGGAAATGATAGATTAGATCTCAGAAAACGTATAAGCTGCGCTGGTAATATTATTATTGAGTAACAACTGGAACAGCTAAACAATTGTTTAAGTATAGTTTTATCAGTTATCTACTGGTAAAAATAAGATAGCATGATTTTTCAGTTTAATAAAATTTTGTAGTTTGAAATATGTAATATATCGTCATTTAGATTTTAATCCAAGTTTTTTTTGTTATATCATTTCCTCTTTTTATAGGGTTATTGCATAAAAGGAGAATGTGACAAGGTTTACAACGATGCTGTAGTTGATGAAAAAACAGAGACAGGATATTTGTTCGTAATTGGTAGATTACTCAGCAAACTGATTGGCATTGCTCGATATATACTACCGTTATCAATGAGTAACTTTGACGATGCAGGTAAGAATTGTGTGATTAAGCTTTGTTGATTAAAGCTATTTCGTGTGCTCGATATTATTGATAAAATAAAAAAATAAGGATGAGAGGCAGAATTGGGGTTAGGATGCTGAACATTATTTGGGAGGTCGATCTTTTACCGTTCTAAATTTTTAATTTTCCAGTCGTTAAGGTTTGGTTTTTTTTGTTAATTAAAGCCGAAAAATTTGACTATTTTATATTTTTTATATATGTTTCTTCCGTAGTAATTTTTTAGTATTCAGTCATCCTATCATTTACGTCGCAAATTTTTGTGTTGATTTTTCTTACTTTATGAAACATAACGAACATTATCTCTTGTAGGAGTTTTGGTGACATTTTTTGTTCCTATTTGTTTGCTGATTCATTTGCTGCGGGTGCTAGTTTTTGCGGATACTTGTGACAAGGATAATTTTGATCGGAGAATACTGCATAATGCATTGACGACCATTCGACAGCGTGAAATCCAAATAAAGGTGAATTGATACATTTTTTCCATAGCTTTTATTTATAATTATTTGGAAATTTTCAAATATTGAAAAATGTAGTTTTTTTTTTTCTTTTTTTTTCTTAATACAATACTAATCATCTAATCGACGAACATCACACTGTAAATTATAAAATTTAGAAGCAAAAAGAAAAATTAAATGAGACTATATGATGTGAAGGGCATTTCATCAAATTGTTTACTTAAATATCAAGCAGTATCCATAGTTTCACTTGCTGGTAGAGACCATGGGATCATTTTTCGTGGAATTATAATCATAGATTTTTTATTTGTTAATCATTTTAATCCGATGATGTTTCAGTTGTTGCAAACTGAAATAGAGAAAGGGAAAAATTCATGGAATACTGAAATGGATGAGAAATTTGAAAATTTGCAGTCCGAAATGAATCAGTTAAAAGCCAGGTAGCGTTTTTTTTTCCTTTTTTTTTGAGTGATAAAAAGAGAATTTGAATTTTAAAGAATATTGTTTTAGCTTACTTTTTAGAATTTTTTATATTAGACAGCTTGCAGCATAACTTTATAGGTATTATACGCTTGAGGAAGAAAATGATAAACTAAAAGCAGAAGCGGATGAGACGAGTCAAATGATTGAAAGAGAACATCTGAAATGCAGAGATTTAATGGAACAAAATAAAAATCTTGAGGAGAAAAATGAGGTTTTCCTTTTTTTATAAGCATAAGTTTTCGCAAATTGTATATAAGTTTCAAAACTTGGAAGAAATTTTTTTATCATACATAAATAGAATTAGAGATTTATAAAACTGTTACTAAATTATGTGAAAGATTTGGGATTCATAAAAATTCTGATTTTTGCCATCCAGTAATGCATTTTAAGGAATATACTTTTAGTTGCTGAAGAAGCAGTCATCTGAAATACGTGCCACTGTGGAAGTGCTGCAAAAAGAGAATGAACGGTTAGTTAATGAAGTGGCAAGAAAAAGTGCACAATTAACACGGCTTGAGTCGGAAGCAAATTCTCACTCGCTCGAAATTAAAAATTTGAAAGATCAGTTGAAAGTAAGGATTGCTGCATTATCTTCTTTTGATAAATTTTTTTTTATTAAATCTTAGGCTGAAAATTCTTTCTGTTAAGAGTTGATTGCGAAATCCTCCAAGTACGTTTACATTTATTCTGTGAGAGTAATCTGTTGGTTTCTTTTTTTTTCTTTTTTCTTTTTCTCTTAATTTGATTTTTTAACGGTATTGATTTTGAAGAAAGTCAAACTCCTTCATATAAATAAGATCATATTTATCGATTATATATTTTATAGACATCCTTGACAGAAAATAAAATATTAAATCAACGCGTGGAAGAACTCCAAAATGAAACTGTTCAGTTGTCAGAGATGATAAATAAAATACATGATTCGAATAATGTTATTGTCCATGAGCGATCATCGGTTGCTGAGGCAGAGAATGATGAACAAATGCAACAAAATATAAATGGTCAGGTTTCTTTACTTGCTTAGTATTAAGAAATTATAAGGTCATTCTTAAGGGTATAGAGATTAAAGTTTTCTCTGGACATGAATGCTCATGTATTGCTCCAAGATTATTCGTTTGTCATTGTCACATTCCTCGTTTGTTTATCATCTGTCGTGTATATTTTTCCCATTATCATTTTAATATGAAATGAAGAGATAGTTCTATATTCGGGCTTGGTCCTTATTAATCGTCTCAATGCATCATTTGATGAAAATTATAAATTGATAATTTTCATTTTCTGTTAACTGGATAAGTAATAAATGTAATGGTTTTCAACGAAACAGTTTGGCAGAATAACTATCAAAAAAGCAATATTAGTGTACGACAGATACTGAGAGATTGCACTTTTTTTTTCTTTTTTTATATTTATGAAGTTTGTTTAGGTGAAAGTGGTTGGTCAGATTTTGATGAATTTGATGTGGACAGTCCAACAACAGAAATATCAGACAGATCGAAAAAAGATCATGTAACAGCTATACGATTTTCGCCTGCAGAAATTATGGAAATTGCGAAACTCAGAGTGAAGTTGAAATCTGTTGAGGCTGATTTAGATCAAACAAAGTATGCTCGAAACTTATAATTCTGATTAATAAAAACAGGCATTGCATTGTGAAATATCTTGAATGACAAGAATCGTAGCTTTTTTCCCTTTTTACAATTTCTCGATTATAAAATAAACATTCTTTTGCATTGTAGGTGGCTACAGTTTCTGTAAATTAAGAACAATCTTCAGATGTTCTTCAGATGTCTCTCAGCAATCTTCAAATAATTTTTATATTCAACTCATTAGCGAGCGATTAGTATAAGATCTTATTGAATTATATAGCAACGCAGTACTTTCTCAAATTGTTTTAATTCTCTAGTCTTTTTTGGAATGTCATTGTTTATATGAAAATCTTTTTGTTTATCTATATACATTCACGTAATACCTATTGTTGGTTGATTTATCTATTGATGCAATTTAATTTCTTTTATATTTCATGTGATCACAATTTAGATTGATAGTACAGAAGCAGTTAGATGAGCGGGATCATCTGATGCGTAAAGTTGAATTCGCCGAAGCAGAAGCTGTAAAACGATTGAAAGAAGTAGAAGCAAAGGAAGCAGAAAGAATTGAAGCGCAAAATCAATTCAAAAGAATTTTAGGGATGGTTGAAGAACGAGTAAATTTTTATGAATAGTGGATTGAAACTTAATTGTAATTTGTACGAATGTAAAAATTATTCCAGCCGTTCTTTTTAATTGAAGGAAGCAAAATTACGAAATGCGGAAGAATTAACAGAAAAATTGCGGAATGAATTAATGAAATGGCAAGAAGAAGTAAGAAGACTGGAAGATCAAAAAAAAACTGTTGAATTTAAACAATTGGTAATTTAGCTAATCTTGTCTTTGTAAAATTTTTCGAGATATAATTCTTGGCGATATTTTTCAGTTGACTGAAGCGTTAATTTGCTTATACATCTGGCAACAAAGAAGTTATTTCAGTTTAACTGTGGACTTCTTTTGTTGTCCCATAATTTGTTGTTAAATCTAATGGTGTTATATACGCAATTTATAGTTTTCCTTTTAAAAGTCGGGTTCTTTCTATGGAAGTAATATAAAGTTTATAATCCGTGAACCAGAGAAATAAAATAATGATTTTGAGATAATATATATGAGTCATTTTTCAATTTGAGAAGTTAGATTTTTTGCAGGAAGCTGATCAAGAATTGAAACGTTTGAAGGCAGAATATACTAAGTTGGAGACGCGTAATTTTCATGAACTACGCCAGTGCAAACAAACGATAGCAGCTCTGCAACAGCAGGTTAACTGGAATTTGTAATCATTTTATTCACTTTTCTGTAATGTTTTTTCCAACACTGTCTTTACAGATGGGTCCATCTAACTACGGTCAAGCAGTGCTAATAATATTCTCAAGAAATGTTAATCTGTTAATTTTATCATCAATTTTTTTATCGTTGCTAGTTTTGGAATTATATGAAATAAAGAATGAAATTGCAGTCATTGGAGCAAGTTCATTTGTCAAATCCATCATCAGATATGCTTGGTAACACCAATGTAATGAGTATATCGGCATCATCATCATCAGATCGTGATTATGATCCATCACTCAATAGTGGCCTAGTTGTGCCACCATTATTATCCCATGTACGACCTTTATGGGATGATGAGCCACCCGAGGTTTGCTTATACCTAAAATTTCAATGCATCAGGATTTTTGATTGTTAGAAATCTGGAAATAGTGAACAGTTAGTTTAGTGAAAGATGGATGCTTTTACTTGACGGATAAATTTTTCAAAAGAATACATAGCAAGAAAAGAAGGAAATAAGTGAAAAGAAGGAAAAATGAAGCAGCATTTTTGGCTTAGAACTGATCTTGTTAGTTTTTCATATTAGTTTAATCTATGTTTCACAGAGGCTTTTTTAAAGCATTAATGAAATGAAAAAGAAATTTGTAATCTTCGGCTCATAAACTTAACGATAACCTATGTATATATTGGCTTTGTTACAGATTTTTTCATCCCGTGGGGACTCATCGTTGTTAAAAAAGGTAGATCCTCTGTTAAACGACGTGACATTAGAAAATAGTAATATCAGCCATAACAAAGGATCGAAACTACGACGAAGTTTTAGGGAACGAGAGCATAATATTGGTGTAAGCTTGGATGGTATGCATCCACGTCATAAGAAGGTTAGTTTTTTCAGGTTTACTACTTCGAAGTCTGGATTGAAAAAGCTGTAAGATTACTCATTGCATAAAGGAAGACAGCCCGACTCCGAAAGTCATGACTGCAGATAGTCTCTTTTGAAAGGGTCTCTTAAGTCAAAAAATCTTGAAATCTGAATCCCTAGAATAAGACAATCTTGTTGTAGTTGCAACTTCTATTAGTTGTTGGTTAATTTATCGTTTGCTTTTTTCTTGGATATAAATGATCTCGTTTTTTTATATTATTTTAGGAAGTTAGGAGGATGCGTTCACGTTCACATGGTCGTCATCCCATTCATACAGATTATTTGCCAGTCTTGGGAGGTATACCTGGATATCGTGGATCTTCCGTGAATTTTTATGCCGGCACAATCCTTAATAAGCAAAATAGCAAAAGTGGCACTCTGTATTATTCTTCTGGTGGTTCCAATGATGGTCGTTCGCCTCCTCCGGAAATGGCTCTTCTTTCAGGTGTCCCACCTCCTGGTCCAATGATCAAAAAACCAATGCCACGACCAAAAAGTTTGTTTTTTGAATAAATTGTCCTTTTAATATGAATTTTTTATATGTAAAGTAGAGAATATTTGTTTTTTTTTTTTTTTTTTTTTTTTTTTTTTTTTTTTTTTTTTTTTTTTTTTTTTTTTTTAGATTATTTTTAATTTTCATGAAACTAATAATTTCATCAACAGTTTTGATCATTATTTGATTGAGTACGATATAGTTTGAATAGTATGTATTATTCTAATACGTATTAATTCACAAAATTTTCGATGTATAGCCTATAATCAAGAAATGCGATGTATCCTGCACAGACATCATTATAGAATACTTATATCTATAATTCGAAATATTTTGCAAATTTTGTTAGTCTTATTTTTCAGGTAGCACAGAACCACTGGAAAGGCGTTAAAATTGTTGTTCTTATGATGATTTGTATGTAATGTATCTTCCATAACAGCCTTTCCTCTGTTACAGAAAACAAATTTTTTTTTTTTTTGTTTTGCAAAAATTATATCATTTGGAGTGGAGACTAAACATACAGGGCTCTAAATAGAAATGTTCTTTTATTTGTTTATATCCAATTTTTTAACTATTTTGGGACTGTGATCATGTATCTTTTCTGCTTTTTTTATAAAATTTTTGCTGTCTTTCCAAATGCTGTTAATTCTTTGTTGACACCAAAATAAATCTTCGTGTTGTGCTGGCAACGAGTATAAAATTATTATACTTTTGTTACATATTAATATCGCTTCAATTTTTGGTATTTTGCTCCCTGATGCTATGTTTCAGGTTTGTTCCATTTCTTTCATGACTAATTTTAATTTTATTATCACTTGCCTTTCAATTTTTTAAATACCTTATTGAATTTTTGTTTATATAAAGAATGTTTTCTCTTTTTTACGAAATATTCCAGTAATAGAGTCATCTCTATTGATGTGATCGTCTCTTGCATATTATTACTCAATGCAAAGAGTTTTATGCTTCCTAAAACCTCGAATTAGTTGTGCCGTAAAGGGAGTAAAGTGGTAAGAAGAAAATATAATTGATAGAAAGGTGAAACATTATCAATCATTTCGAATCACTAAAGTTGTCGACCGGAAGCATGGCATTTTCTTTAATAATGATATCATGAAGTAATTTCCAGGTCTCGGGGAAATTTCCGGAAATGCATATTCAAGAAAATGCCCGTTGGTTCTGGTTTGCCATTATGGTTGTTGTCACATTCCCATTTAATTCGGACTTACTACTTTTTGTCTTTATCGAATCTGATTGCTGCATTTATTCCAGTTGATCAAAATATACGCTTACGGTTGCTACGAAAAAGAGAACCACAAAATTTTGAAACTCTGTGTCCTTTCAGTTGGACACAAATTTGAAGACAACTTTCGATTGTCGTAACCGGAAATTCTAGACTTTTCGGGAATGTCATGCCTTTTTCATTTTATAATATAGAGAAGTTTTTTAGCAATATTTAGCCGATGATAGTTCACTTTACGATATATGTATATAAATCTAAAATTTCCCGTATTCATAAGTTCAGTTGCACTTCTAATGTTGTTGTTTTATGAAGTTTATCTCAATT
>KZ270173.1:0-15437 GCA_002249935.1 Onchocerca flexuosa
AGGGTGGTGGTGACTCTGTTGTCACCTTTGAGCCTGACTATGGATTCTTGGTAGAGGAGGAAATGGCAACCCACTCCAGTATTCTTGACTGGAGAATCTCATGGACAGAGGAGCCTGGCTACAGTCCATGGGAGTCAGACATGACTGCCTCTTTTGCAACTTAAAGAACAAACAACATGGGTTATTGGGGAAGCTGAGACACCAGGACACCTGGGGAGCTGGCTGGAAGGCGCCCCTGGCCGTGGTGCTTAGAGGAGCCTGCCTCTGCTCCCAGACGTAAGAACACAGGGTTCTGGTCCCTGGGGGGGGGGGGCAGTGGGTCACCAGTGTGTGTCTGTGGGTTAGGCGAGCCTGCCAGGCACATCATAAGCAGCCCCTGGAGCCATGCCCACACCCAGCCACAGCAAGACTTGGGGACCTGGGCATCCAGTGCTGACGGGAAGGCAGGTTCCAGACAGGCTTCAGCATCCCCAGAGTTCAGGTCTTCGAGCCAGTCTTGGGGTCTGGGAAGACCCCACCCCAGAGGGGTCTTCAGTGGGCATGGTGTGTTGGGAAGGCCGGTGTGTGCAAGTTCTGGCCAGTGGCTGGGCTGTGGGAGGAGCAGACTCTTCCACACATTGTCAGGGAGGGATGGGGGGGTACCTGAGGGGCACAGTGGTAACTTTCTAGAGGCTGCCACACCAGGAAGGTGTTCTTGACACCCCATCCTGTAGCTGGGAGTGCAGGGCTGGTAGGCAACTGGGGCCACAGCTGCCACTTGAGTTCTCTTGGAAGTCCTGGAGCCTGGGCCACTGTCAGTGCCTGGTGTCCAAAACAGAGGTGGTGCCATGAGGCTTGGGCCTGAGTCCCAGGGAAGAGGCTGTGGTCCCCCTGTGAGCACCTGTGGGTGCTGAGTAAACCCTGACTCTCTCACTGGAGATACCAGGCCCTGGGCCTGAGGTGGCCCAGGGCATCTACAGTAGATGGAGGCCAGTGAGGGTATGAGCATACGGAGTCCAGCCAGTCTGTGGCAACACCTGCCTTCCTGTGGGGGGACGCATCTTGTCATGGCACCTCAGGGCCTGACTGTGGGGTCTTGCCCTTGGACATGGTGACTGTCACCTGTCACTTCAGGTGACAGTCGGCCGTCTGCACATGGAGCTTGTCCGCCGGCTCTTGCCTTCTTCCTTTCTTCTTACCTTCGCCATCTCTCTTCCCTCTCTTTTTCCTTCAAACCCAATGTAGGAGGATCCCAAGTGGGAATTCCCACGGAAGAACTTGGTGCTTGGAAAAACTCTGGGAGAAGGTGAATTTGGAAAAGTGGTCAAGGCCACAGCCTTTCGGCTGAAAGGCAAAGCAGGGTACACGACTGTGGCTGTGAAGATGCTGAAAGGTACGTGCCCAGGCAGTACACAGGGGGCTCTGCCACTCACACCTGCGGGGGCCCCAGTGGGTGGATGAAGCCCTTATGACAGCCAGGACTCTGGCAATCAGCCTGCTGCCTCCTGAAGAACCAATACGCCTCCCCTGCTCTTCTTGAGTGGCTGCAGTCTAGGGACCTCCACCATGGATGATGTGGGCTGGTGTGGTCCCTGGAGAAGCAGGGTAAGACATTCCTCCCTTGAAAGCTTTCAGAGCCATGTTGCTTGTGTATCAATGTTGGGTAAAGATCCGAGTTTAAATTAAAAGCCCTTAAGTTCAAAACCGACAGCTCTCCCCACCTCAGTCTGCCCCATTAATTTCTTTCGCCAAGCGTCCACTGAGGTCCTGGTGAAGAGACCACCTGTAAGGACTGGCCCCTGTCCCCCAGGTCCCTGCCTTTCCCAGTCCCCATCCCCCCCAGCCCTTAGTGGGCCAGCACTGCCCCAGTCTTAGCACATGCTGGGTATCCTCACTGCTGCTTCTCAGCAGGGACTGGGTAGACAGTCCTCTGCCATGGCTGAGTTCTGCCTCAGCTTGACCAACTGAGGGCCCAGTGGCCATGTGATGGGCACATTTTAGGCTGATGCACTCTGATGTTCAGCAGTCGGGGAGCCATGCAGTGCCGGGTACTTTTGTGTACTTACCCAGGCCCTCAGACTGGGGTTGCCCCTTGTCTATGAGACCCCAGGCCCTAAGAGGGCACAGTGAGACTGGCCCTGGGTCACTCATGTGTGGTCCAAAGGGTTCCAATGCCCCATCTTGCAGCTGTCTTCTCATTTCCAGACAAGTCTACAGCCAGAGGCAGTGGCACAACTGGGCAGTGGGATGTGGGGCCATGACCCAGGAGGACAGTTGGCCAGGAGACCTCCACACCCAAGCTCCTGAGCACAACTATCTCTGCCCTTGGAAAACACACACTCAGCATGGCAAGACGACTTCTGTGAAGTCTCATGGCCTTCACCTTTCTCCAGGGCCTCACCCCCCTTTGCCAAGTGCTTGGTTGGCAGGTGTTTGGGGACACCAGGGAGTCCCTTTACCTCCCCAGAAGGGTTAATGAAGGGTTAACGCCACTGTCTTTGAGAGATGGTGATTGCAGGGAAATAATGCCATTTGCATGCATAGCCCAGCCCAGAAGGCTTTCCATGGAAAGACTCTGCTCACATGGAAGTGCGCTCCTCTGGTTCTTACTCCCTGTAGGCAATTGAGGCCGCTGTTGACCCTCCCATGGGCTGAGAGTAGCTCCAAGCAGTGAGGTCCTGGCAGGCCTCAGTCTGAACCTGAGTAGGATGTCTGGGAAGGAGACAAGTCTGTGTAGACCCCTCGTTTGCGCCTGTGACCCAGCATGGTGGTAGCAGGGACTTTGTGACCTGCTTTGTTTCTGTGCATTTCAGAGAATGCCTCCCCAAGCGAGCTGTGGGACCTGCTATCAGAGTTCAACCTCCTGAAGCAGGTCAACCACCCGCAAGTCATCAAGCTGTACGGGGCCTGCAGCCAGGATGGTAAGACCAGCCGGGGACTAGCAGCTGCTGGGCACAAGCCAGGGGCTCTGGGCTGCTCCATTCTGCATTCTCCCTCATCCCCATCCTTTTCTTCTCTGGCACCTGTCCTCTCTCTTCCTGGAAGCATGGTTTCTCTGGCTCTTGCCTGAAACTTGTGTGTCAGTGGACCATGAGGGCTGCCACAGGAGTGTTCCCTGGGGTCTCTGGCGACATCCTGGTTGTCAGCACCCTGCCCCAGGCTGAGCCCTTAAGACAGGGAAGTCCAGAGATGAGCAGTGTCTCCTGGGCACCTACTAGATATGCCATAACCTCCAGGTGATCTCAACCCCACCCCAGCCTGGGGTGGCAAAGGCAATGGCAGATCATTTTTCACATAAGAGCATTTTGCTCTATTAGTCTTCCAAAACTGCTTTGCCACCCTGGGGGCCTCCCACTTTGTGTGTGTGTGTGTGTGTGTGTGCATGTGCGCGTGGGTGCATGTGTATTTCGGGTGTGAGGGAGATGGGAGGCCGACAGGGAGAGAGCAGCAGGGGCACCAGTAGCACTCAGGGCCGGGCCTCGGGGAGGACTGTGGCCTGAGAGCAGGCAGGGCAGGGAGAGGGTGGCCAGGGGCAGTCCAGAACCTCTGCCTCCATCAGCTGTCCCCAGGCCATACTGTGGCAAGACCAGGGGTACAGAAAGTTCCTGACATCCGAGCAGCAGTGGTTATCTCCCAGGGCAGCTTCAAATGCAGTGACTGCTTGCCCTGGACACCCAGGAAAGAGGTTGTGGTCAACTGTCCAGGCAGCTGGCTTTGGAATCCAAAGCCCCTGCAAGATGCAGGAGCTTCCCAAGTGGCACTAGTGATAAAGAACCTGCCTGCCAATGCAGGAGATGTAAAAGACTTGGGTTCAATCCCTGAGTCAGGAAGATCCCTTGGAGGGGGACATGACAACCTACTCCACTCTTCTTGCCTGGAAAATCCCATGGACAGAGGAGCTTGGCAGGCTACAGTCTATAGGGTCACAAAGAGTCAGACATGACTGAAGTAACATAGTGCTGCAAGGTGGAGAGCAGAGTGATGTGAGAGTGAGCTGAGGCTTGAGTCCTCAGGCTGCTGGAAGCGATTGCCCCGTGCTGGCCCAACTTCTGCCTGCCCAGGGTCACCTAAGCAGCCAGCCCACGTACCTACTGCTCTGCCCCTAGGGCCACTGCTCCTCATCGTGGAGTATGCCAAGTACGGCTCCCTGCGGGGCTTCCTCCGAGAGAGCCGCAAGGCGGGACCTGGCTACGTGGGCAGCGGGGGCAGCCGCAACTCCAGTTACCTGGACAACCTGGAGGAGCAGGCCCTGACCATGGGCGACCTTGTCTCCTTTGCCTGGCAGATCTCACAAGGGATCCAGTACCTGGCTGAGATGAAGGTGCGTGCCGCCCCAGCCCCGCGCCCCCTCCGCCAGCGATTGGCCCGGGGTTCAGGGGTCCCTGCTGTTGTCTTTTCCACAGCTTGTCCATCGGGACTTGGCAGCCAGAAACATCCTGGTAGCCGAGGGCCACAGGATGAAAATCTCAGATTTTGGTCTGTCCCGAGATGTTTATGAAGAGGATTCCTACGTGAAGAGGAGCAAGGTACCAGGCTCTGGGGTGTGATGGCCTGAGGGCAGAGGGCATGGTCAGGGAGCCCACAGGGTGGGGACAGATTTTGATCTGAGGAAGATAAAGCGGGTTTTTAGAGTGCAAACTTCCAGTCCTCATCCCCGAACTCTTTCCTAGTCCTGGGTCCCCAGAGACCCAGAGCAGGACTCAGTCTTGAGCCTGTTCCTTCTCTTCCTCACAGCCACACGTGCTGTTTTGGAGCTCCCTGCTGGGAGTGGGGTTCCTGCAGCTTCTCTCACTTTTCATCACTATCACTTCTAAAGGTCACCCACCACTGCAGAAATAACAATCTTCTTGTCTGCAGTTGCTCCTCTCACTGCTGCAGAGTGAAGGTCACTGTTTTACTTTCTGTGTAACTTTAGTCCTTTGCTTGGGGAAAAGAAATGAATTAAACCCAAGCTTGCTAGTCATTCTTTACAGAAAGGATTGAACCACTTTACAGCAGGGTATGCTCCTGGTCCAAGGGCCTAGGAACGGCTGACTAAGTGAGTTTGGAAGGCAATCAGGAGGATCCTGGAGACAAAGTCCAGAGTTGCAGTGTAGAGATTTGGGAAGCTTTTTCCAAGTCACTAAAACAGGTGGTTCGGGGACCTTCTTGGGAAACCTGGTTCCCTGGTATGGTCCCCTTCCCTGTGACATTGGTCTTGACTTTCTTGGTGCTGCTATCCTCCCAACCCCTTTCTAGTAGCCTCCCTGTGACAGACTAGACAGGGAAGATCACAGGCCCCCTCAAGACACACAGCTAAGCTGGCATTCAGAACAGATGCTGCTCAAAAAGAAAAACACAGAAAGCCACGACATACACTTCAGCTTTGCTCTGAGGGGCGAGTGAAGCCCAGGTGCTCCTGGGGCTGTGAGGATGACATTTGATTTCTTGTGGGGTTTCTGTTGTGACAGCACATCTTAGAAGTGCTGAAGGGGAAGTGGAGAGGGGTGCTCCCTACCCCGTGGAGGGGGCTGGATGGAACTTCCTGTTGATGCACTGGTCCTCGGGAAGGCCCTGTGTCACCCAGCAAGGAAGCACAAGGTGCCCAAGCTCGGCCCCTGAGAGCACAGCCTGCAGGTTGCATTGTTAGAAACACACACCCTCGAAGCAGTCACACTTCATGTAGGGTATGAATCCTAAATAGTACTTTAAAAAAAAAAAAAGAAGTACAATAAATGCATTAAAATCCAAAGCAAATGCCTTTTTTTTAATTGATTGTGCCTTGATGCTGACCTGTTTGTTGTTGTTTAATCGATCAGTCGTGTCTGACTCTTTGCGACCCATGGACTGTAGCCCAGCAGGATCCTCTGTCTATGGAATTCCCCAGGCAAGAATACTGGAGTGGGTTGCCATTTCCTCCTCCAGGGTATCTTCCTGACCCATGGATCAAACCCGCATCTCCTGCACTGCAGGTGGATTCTTTACCACTGAGCCACCAGGAAAGCCCGCTGATCTATTTGTACCAAAAAGCTATTTCTTAAGTTGCATTAGAAAGGATTTGTTAGGTTGAACTCCAGCCTCTCCATGGTGGAGGACAGTCTTTTAGAGGATGCTAAAAGGGCCCTGGGATAAAATAAGGGAAAAATCAGACTCAAGACACTCACATTGATTTCTTCGCTCAGAGCTTCTTAGAAAGGCCTTTAGTGTGTTCATTTGTGTCAGAAATTCCCAAGATGGAAACACTGGATGTTGGCTTCCCAGACCCCTTCACCCTCAGAAATCAGGGGAGATCTTGATGGAAGTGCTTCCAGCCTACCCACTGGGCAGCACCCAGGGTGCAGTGCCCCTGATCTCCCGAGAAGTGACCACAGTGGGGCCTGGCTTGCACTTAGCATCAATTCCTTGGGATGTGGTGCATGACCAGCACACCTTGTATAGCTGTGGGCAGGCCGACTGACTCCCTCGGGGGTCTCAGCCAAGCCTAGGAAGGCGGGGCTAGGACTCCAGCACCTGTGAGGCTGGGCTGCTGGCCTCTACCCAGGAACACACTGGAGTCATTACTCAGTGTTCCCTAAGAGCTGAAAGAGCCTGAGATGTGTCCCCCACACACACCAGTTCCTAGGATCTCAGAGCAACGTTAATGCCTTTCTTTCACTCCTTCCTTAGGGTCGGATCCCAGTCAAGTGGATGGCCATTGAGTCCCTCTTTGATCATATCTACACCACCCAGAGTGATGTGTGAGTCTGGGTGTTGCCTTCCTGGGGTGGAGGTTACATGTATGCACCTGTCTGGGCAGCTCTGCTGGGGAACAGAGTTGCCCTGAGTCCCTGTCAGCTCATTCCAGCCGTCCAGAGTGACCTCCCCAAACTGGGGGGCTGTGGATGGGGGAGCTTTGTGTACTCACACAGCAAATGGCAAAGGCCCAGGCAGTAGTTCTGAGTGCCACGGTGGAATGCATGAGGATGTGAGCCATAGCTGCAGCCCCCCTTGCCTCCCCCACCTCCCCTGCCCTCTCTTTGGACATCTCAGTGACACACAGTCCCAGCTGAACAGTTCCCTCTCTGTGAGCCTGAGTGTGAGCGGGCTTCAAGCAGGTCCCTGGAGACTGGTCCCCACCCAGAGACAGGTTTAGGGTGGAGTGACCTTGAATGGGTTTCCGGTACCCAAACTGCTCCAAGACCAAAACTCAGTCTTCCAAGTCCAACTGCATTCTCAATTGTTTTGAAAACCACAACAGACTTGTTTCCAAATGTTCTGCTGTAAACAGCCTTGCATGTTTTAAATAAAGTAGGCTGTGAAAAGGCAATTCTTAAACAGTTTTAACAGCTGTGTTCTGATTACCAAGTGGACTGTAAAACAACTGGAAATGCAGGGGAAAGCATAATGAGACTAAAAGTCAATGGGGCCCCACCATCCCAAAATAACTACGGCCAGCACTCACAGGCCTTGCCTAGAGTTGTCCGTGGCATGCAGGCATTCTTTATTACTGTAAACGGGCTTGTGTGATAATGCTGTTTTGTGATGATTTTGTCCCCACTTGACAGTAAATTTTCCCTCACAGTTGATATTTTCCCATTGCAGTGTTTTTTCCTTTTAACATCTTATGAAAATTTCCAGGCACACAGAAAAGGTGAAGGGGTTTTGCAGAGTGCCCTGGTGCCCTGTGGCCTCAGTTTGACCTGCTTTTCACTGTGCTCATTTGCATTCCCTGTGCCGTCTCTGATGCTACAGAGCTTCACCTCAGGGGTCAGCCACCTGCCCTTTTTGGATATGGGGGCTGAGCTTGGGCAGCAGCTTGCCAGGGGGTTGGGGCAGGGCAGGCAGACACCTGGTCCCGCCTCCATTCCACTTCCATCTGTCTGGTCAGCCTAGGCTGAAACTGTGGGCACTTGGACCACTCTCTGTACAGGGAACTCGGGTCCTGTTGCTGCTCAGGGGGAGGATATCTGGGGCGCTGAGGATGCCACAGACTCAGTGCAGTCGCTCATTGGCCCTCTGGTTCTGCAGGTGGTCCTTTGGTGTCCTGCTGTGGGAGATTGTGACCCTGGGCGGCAACCCCTACCCTGGGATTCCTCCAGAGCGGCTCTTCAACCTTCTGAAGACAGACTATCGGATGGAGAGGCCAGACAACTGCAGCGAGGAGATGTGAGCATGCTTTCTCTGGTCCAGCCTCCCCAGCCACTGACACTCCAGGTTTTGGAGGGGTGGGGTCATGCACACTCATCCTTTCCCACTGCTGGGCAGCCCTGGGTGCCAGCCCTAGGCGAGCTGGGCAGCTGGAAGCGACGGGCTAAGACAAAGGCACAGATGACAGAGAACCACCCTTGGGCATGATGGCAGATGCTGGGGACCCAGATTCCACTGGGGGCTGGGTGGGCCTCCTGGGGGGACTTACAAGCTGAGGGGGAGCAGGACCCCAGGAGAGGTGGTGGAAGGATGAGGGAGCAGCTTCAGTCTAAGGCTAGAGACCTGTCCCAGGATGCTTGGGGAGGGGCAGGTAATTCAGAATGGCCCCAGGGGTACATACAGGGGAGCGCCCAAGTGGAGACACCAAGGCAGACAAAGAGCAGGCAGATGGCACCTGGACTTCAGCTCGAGGGCACCAGAATCTTCTCATCAAATGGTGGTTCCATCAGATGATCCTTGGAGAACAGGTTGAGAACACATGAGAAGGGGGTCGTCCATAGTTAGACACACACTGGTCCATTCATTCTACAAAGTCTGTCATGCACCTGCCATGTGCCTGGCTCAGGGCTGTGGGAGTGCAAGGGTGAGTAGGTGCTGCCTCCCTGGGCACCCTAGACTGGCAGGCACAGGCCCAGCACTCACCCACAAGGTGGCCCCTGCAGCCCTGCCAGAGCCCCAGGGGAGGGAGGGAGGGAGGTGCAAGACAGAGTGTGCTTGGCAGGTTTTTGTGTTCATACACAGTTCATCCTTCATAAGAGTTTTAAGGACTGGCATTTCTGCGTTAGCTGCCATAACAAGCATGGCTGGACCACAGCGCCAGACACTGTGAGCCCCTGCTGACCCATCATACCCTGGCCCAACTCAGAGAAGGATGTCAGTGACACAGGAACAGCTTTGGGATTTTGGACCAGAGCCTCTGGGGCCCAGGTGCACTGTACTGGGTGTGGTGGTTGTGACTGGGCAATCCTTGCTGGATTGTCACCACCCACCTGTTTGTCTCACCAGGTACAGTCTAATGCTGCAGTGCTGGAAGCGGGAACCAGACAAGAGGCCAGTGTTTGCCGACATCAGCAAAGACCTAGATATCTAAGATGATGGTTAAGAGCAGAGTGAGTACCCGGAGCCAATCCCTGGTGCCACTTCCCTCACCCCAGTTCATGGAATTCCCAATACAAAGGCAGAGTGCGGCTGTGCAGAGTGAGATGGTCATGTCGTCTCCTGGTAGGGGGCAGGGCAGACTGGGGGCAGGGGGCGGGGCGGGCACGAACCTTTATCCTTAATCCAGGCCTCTTGGACTTCTTGAAATTAGGGAGAAACCAGGATTTTTACCTTGACACTTAGGAAGAGCCCTCCACAGACAGGGGTGGGAAGAAGATATGCCAAAGCCAAACAAAATTATTTTCAATAATGGAACTTGAGGAAGTAAAGTTGGAATGAATGTGTCCTAAATTCAGATTCTATGAAGGGTCTGGCTAGGGGTGGGAAGTGAAGGGAGCAGTGGAAACTGTGACAAATAGTAACCTACCAGCTGGCTCTGAAGGACCTGTTACCATAGACAATGTAACCTGTAGGAATAAGAGTGCCAGCATGCCAGGGCTTTTTAAGGGATGTTTATGTTTCCCAGTTTTTATAGCAATTTCCAAAAGCTCAGTGTGGGCCAAACAACATATCTGTGTGCCTCCAGTTTACAACTCTAGGTGATAGAGGAAATCAACACAGTTTTCACTAATATTGATTGGGCAATGGGCTGCCTCCTGTATTCTGCCTTAGATGCTGGGGATGCAAGTAAAGAAAATAGACACAGACCTTGCTTGCCCTCTGGTGGTTTCATCCTTAAATTGACACAGTTACTGAAAGTTGTCATTTCTCCAAACATGGAAGGCAAGATGCATGGACTGGGCCCCTTGGAATAAAACCCAACCTTGGTGTATCGTTTGGGCACATCCTATGATTTGCCCTAAACAGAGGTAATAGCTGATGCCTACAAACAGCTTTCCTAGAACAGTGCTGAGAACCAGCCAGAAACACACTGGAAGCATTCTTGACACCTTTAACCAGGGCAGTGGAAGTAGCCGGTCCTCACAAATCATCCTGCTTGGGAGCTGAAGCCTCTAGCAGCATCTTATGCAAAACCCACACCGATGACTCAGATTTCTTGGTCCTGACTTGATATTGGAGATGGCAGGAGTGCCTGGAGGGAAGCCAGAAAGTGTGGAGCAGATGGGGAATGTGTCTTGGCCTTCCCACATGAGTCACGGGACTGCAATCCCAGAGCCTCAGGTTTTATAAACAGGCCTGTTCTCCAGTGCTGGGCCTGGTGCCCCTAGCGCTGCAGAGAGAGGACCAGAACAATGAGGGAACACATTTCTGCCTCCAAGAGGTGATTTTCTGTGATGAGGACCAGAGGCTGGGGGAACTCATGCTGACAGACCTGGCCAGGGGCTCAGATCTGGCGAGAGGTTGATAGGTGCGGGGTGGGACTCGGCTGGGGCTTCTGCTATCAGGCAGGGCGGGGGTGGGGAGGGGTGGGCATGTCCAGCAATGGCCTGCTCCAGGAGTGACCAGGTCTCTCTCCCTTCCAGGACTACTTGGACCTGGCCGTGTCCACCCCATCTGACTCACTGCTGTATGATGATGGCCTGTCAGAGGAGGAGACACCCCTGGGGGACTGTAATAATGTTCCCCTCCCTCGCACCCTCCCCTCCACATGGATTGAAAACAAACTCTATGGTAGAATTTCACATGCATTTACTAGATTCTAGCCACGTTGTTCCTGCTCTCTGCACTGTCCTTACTCTCTGTAATGCTTTTTAAGAGTGTTTCTGGTTTGAATGAAACCAAAGTCTGCTCTGAACCTTTTTGTTTGTAAATGTCTGACTTTGCATCCATTTACATTTAGGCATTTTTTTTAAAACTATGTTTTTTTTAAAGGATGTGAAAATATGTGTGATGATCACATTGCCCAGCAGCTTAAGATGATAGAGGAGAGGGCGGGGCAGAACTCTCAGGGGATATTGAGAAATGATGACTCAGTCATTTCCCGGGTGGGGATTTAGTCATAGTACTTCTAATTTAACTACTGGGGTACATTTTCCTGACCTGGGGAGGCATTTAATCTAGAAAGGCAGAACCAGAACTACCCTGCCTGCACTGAGAACACAGCCAGCAGCCCCCCAGGCTCTGTCTGGGTGAGTGGAGGGGGGCGCCTTGGAGGCCACCCGGTGCTGGGGACCACCATCAGCGGGAGGGACACACACAGAGTACTGTTTTCACATCCTTTGTATCACACACTGTCATGACAGTTGTCACTTATGAAGTCAGTGCTAAAAGCTGGAGCAAAATGCTTTTTGAAAGAACGTAGTCTGTGGTGCTGTGGTCTTGCAATGGACAGTAAATATGGTTCTTGCCAAAACTCCTTCTTCTGTCTTTAATACTTGAAATTTTTTTCCTGTTTCCTAACTTCATCATGGAGTGTTTTGAACTCTTGGAGTCTCAAGCCTTTTTCAGCCGAGGTTGTTCCTTTCGCATGCCTCCTGGGTCATTGATTCCTTGCTGGCTAGTGTTCCTTGCCATTTGTCCCGTCAACGCTGTGGGACTGGGCTGCGTGCACCCTTGATTTGGAAAGATCCTCTCCTCCGTAGTAGGCTGGGATGGAAGACAAGTAGGCTCCTTTACGTTAGAGCACTGTATATCCAGGCAGTACAACAAGGTGCTGTTGCATTATGCTGCCTTACAGAAAGAGTTAAACAGGTCACCAGAGATTGATCAGATTTGAGAGTCTGAAGCTTATAAAAGTCAAAATTGGTAGTTTCTGGTAAGCTACAGTTACCAAGAGAACATGTGATGTTCCCCCCTTCTCCCAAACATGTTTTGGAAACCTGGAGCATGAAACCCTGCAGGCAGTTGGCCCAGAAACCAGAAGTTTGGTTTGAACCTCAAAGGGAGTTTTGCCAAGGCCTTACTGTCTGGACATGAAGTTTGGGTTCTTCAGCACAGAACAAATGATCTGTTTTCATTTTTAGGCATGTCAGACCCGAACTGGCCTGAAGAGAGTCCTGTACCACCCACAAGAGCCGCTGGCACCAACACTGGGTGTCCCGAGATATGCAAATGATAGTGTATATGCTAACTGGATGGTTTCACCCTCAGCGGCACAATTAATGGACGCGTTTGATAGTTAACATTTCTTTGTGAAAAGTAATGGACTTTCGAGGGGAAGAAACATGCTGAGAACAGATCTGCCGGCCCCTATTTGCACATTTCACACTGGCTGGCGGTCTTGCCACCCAGCAGATGTAGCACACTGGACGGTGTAGGTGTTCCTTCTTCAGCCCTCCGCAGCACCCAACCGGTGCATCCGTGAGCACCACGCACTCCGCGCTCACACGTATCGGTCCCTCACTCACTACCTGAACTGTTTGACTTTTTTCTGGTTGCCTCCAAACAAGGTCACATGATTTAAACATGTCCTTGTTCAAAACAAGAGCCCGGCCAGGCTGCATAGGGATGTCAAAGCCCGACCAAGGCTGGAGGGGAAGAGGGGACTTCTGGACAGGCCTCGCCGCAACCTTCAATACCCTGTTTTGTTTCTTTTTAAATCATGTAACCTCTTCTTAGGAAGACATTTGATTCTTATTATGATTAAAATGATCCTTAGGTTTAGCACAATGGAGAGACGTGATGCCACATTTGGTATGTAGGTAGGTGGTGTGAGGGGAGGGGGCTTCTAGGATACATCTGTCCACCTGGCTGAGAGATCACACCCCTGTGATGAGAAGTGTATGGAGGAGGGGGCCTTGGAGTGGAGTGGACTCATATCCAAGTATTGCTGACCACAGAGACTTGGCTGCCGTGAACTCCCCAGCCTACCCCACCACAGCCTTCAGTACCCACCCATCCAGTGCCCCAAAGTGGCAGGGGCTCATCTCACACATTCATGGTTGGGACTTGTGCTCAGTCTCAGCTAGTTAGGTTAGAAGTAGTGTCGACAAATGACCAAGGACTGTGACACCTCTGATGACAGTTCTGATGGGGAAACGACAGGGTTTTGGCTCTTACAGAGCTTGTGTGAAAAGGTACATGTGTCCACTCTTGCTGTGTCTGTAACGTAATGCTGCTATGGCCAGACATTTTTGTTCTTAGGTTCTGACCATGACTCATAAGCTTCTTGTCATTCTTCACTGCTTGTTTGTGGTCACAGACACTCAGCACTCCTCCCATCCTGTGGGGGTGGCTTTCGGGAAGTCCTGGTGGCTCTTCTTTCTGTCCCAATGCTGTCACTTTGCAGGAGAGGGTCAGTTACCAAAATACTGCCTGGTCTTCATACTTAAAGCACTGTGAAAGAACCTAACGATGTCTCATGAGAATGCTGGCTTTTATAGCTATTTCACCAAAGTGGTAAAGTGGTAAAAATTATGGCATTTTTGTGGCCAAGAAGAATTGGATGAGTTTTGTGGAAGAGCTGTGTGTGTGTGTGTGTGTGCATGCGCATCTGTGTGTGCACGCACATGTGTGTGTACACACCCAGGGAGAGCACTGGAAAAACACTTAACTGCAGATGTAGCATGGCTTTAGTTTGGGCCATTGTTCAGACGCACTGTGATAAGTTCTTTTACAGATATCTAGTCATGGTAGTAAACTTGTGGGTTTCAGATGTACTTGATGATAGTCTTGTTAAATGCAGAAGTAGGGAGAAACTTTCTCAAGTTATTAAAAATGCCTACTCAGTGTGAGAGGCTGTAGCAGATTTGTCCTCAGCAGGGGGAGAACTCCAAGTCTAACTGGCTGACCCAGTGCTGGGGAGTTAACCCTTGACTCATAACCTAATTGTCTGTTCCTGAGTTATCCAGGTACTCATACTTGTTAGTCTATCAGACAATTTTCATATGCATATACACAGAAGTTACTAAGTATTTAAGTATTACTGAGTATTACTGTTTTAAAATTTGTTAAATCTGTTTATGAAAGGTTATTAAATCATACTGTGTCAATTTGCTTTTGTAGTCAAGGTGACTAAGAAAATCATTTCAGTTATGTAAATAAAATCATGTATCATACAATGTGTAAACTTCTTTTCTCTTTTTAACCTTCTGGTTGGAAACATTAGGTTTCTGATTTTAAAGTTTCCATATAAAGAGTAAGATATCACAAGGGGATCTATTGTGGTGACCACTGGGGAAGTAAGACTGATCGAAGGACCGTGGGGGCTCTTGGTGATGTTATTGACTTGTCTTGTATAATATGTACATGAACAGCCACATTTATAGTAATTGTGAAAACTAAGCTCGTTCTGCCACTCAAAGGATTCCTTCCCTAAAACAGAGCAGGTATTTGCTCTTGTCTAGTAATTTGCTGTTTGTTTCTTGAAGCTGGAGTTGGACAGTTGTGAGAGAGACTGTAAAATGCATTGTCATGACTGAAGGTCCATTGGAGGAAAAACTTTGCTCTGAACCACTATGAAATCTAAAATACTAAATGCTTCTGTTTATGACTTCCTGTTGGGTTATGCAGGGATGCTATGAGCTCCTCAGAAATCTGGCAAGGAGCAGATGGTGGGTCAGTAGGGAAACACAAGTTATTAGCAACGTAAGTCTGATTTGTGGTTACATTGTGCACTGGATACTGAGGGCCTTGGGTGCACACGTGTACACATAGTCAGGTGCGTAAGTCACCCAGGGGCTGCCCCAGGCCCATAGTGCTCCAGCTCCTAGCCCTTAGTGCCTCCTTCAATCTAGACCTCAGGGATGGGAAATGAATGTAATTTCTAGACTCAGTTGTTTGCCTCTGAATGTTTAGAAACCCGTGTTGAAAAAAGCTAATACTAAAATATGAAAAACTCCTTTTTCAAGAGGAGAAACCTTCCATTAGTAGTGTGTGTGTGTATGTGTGGTTTATTTTTCTGAAAAGGCACATTCTCCACCAAGCTCCACACAGGATTGCTTAGCCACAAGGTCAGCTTATTTGGCTAGAAATGTAGTTGAATATTGGAGGAGGGAATGGTTACCTGTTCCAGTATTCTTGCCTGGAAAATTCCATGGACAGAGGAGCCTGGTGGGCTACAGTCCATGGCATCGCAAAAGTCAGACACACGACTGAGCAACTGAGCAGGTATTTGAATATAATATCTGAGAACATGTCTCGGACAAACGCTTAACATAAAAGGGAAAGCAGAGTTTCCCCCACTAGAAACAGAGCATTTTTCCAGGCAGAGGAGTGGATATTTCCTTCTTCTCCTTTGAGCATGTTTATATGTGGGGTATTTGGATGGTGGTATTTAGGGTGATTCTAGAAAG
>KZ270174.1:1932-13170 GCA_002249935.1 Onchocerca flexuosa
TTTTTTTAAAAAAAAAAAAAAAAAAAAAAAAAAAAAAAAAAAAAACTGCAATTTGATTCCTTTTTCTTCGAAATTTCAATAAATTATATCAAATCCGAGTTTAGGGAAGAATTTTTTGAGTTATCTGAATTGCATTATCTCGATTCTTGTAAATATTTGATCGAGTTCGGTAGAATTCGTGAAAATTATGAATTCAGGAGGAATGCAAGTGGAAAAATAAAAAAATTAGGAACACATTATGTAGTCAGTAAACATTCCTCAACATAATGATGAATGGAAGAAAAAAAAAAGAAACGATATGAGATGACAGAAATTTCTTCAATGACAATTTCCTAGGAAAAAAACTCTCAAAAAATACTAGAATATCGAAAGTTTATATGAATGAAACTTGTCTAAGAGTGAGAAAAAAGGGACAGAAAAGTTGATAGAGGGAAAAAGAAGACGAGGAAAGTTGGAAATCGAAAAAGCAAACTTTACGGCGCAAAGTTTTTTATTGAAGGAACTTTGTGCTTACTAATAGTAGTATCTGTTTCTTCAGTATTAATCTAACCTGAATAATTGTTGGCCCACAAGTTTCCATCCTTTCTTCCGTATCAGCAATTTCATCTAATATCCGTTGTTCATCATCAAGCATACGCATTGGTATGGCATTCATACGATAAATACTACGTTTCGCGTATTTCTGGAGTAAACTTTGCCACCTGAAAGATTTAATCATTTTGGAAAAATTCGAAATTCTGGGAAAATTTTGTTATTTCAAAAAGTCACCATGAATTCAATTTTAAAACGACGATTTAACTGCATCGATTTTTAAATATCGTACTAAAATTATGAAAAAAAAATAGTAAAAAATTACCATCGTATCTCTTCGGTTGTATCAGCTTTCATGTAGCAAATTGGTACATGCTGGTTGGCTGTAGTAGTTGTGACATCCATTTCGATATCTTCACAATTATTAGCAATATCAGAATTCGGGATATCATTCCGGAATGCTACCAGGATACTATGAGAATGACCCGTTATTGCATCTGCTTCACAAACCCGTACACATCGATTCATGTCCATTTTAACTTGTGGAACTGTTTCTGGCTATAAAACAGAATTTTAAACAGGAATCTAAGATAAATAAACAATTAAAGTAAAATAATTAATAAAGTAGAATAATTAGATAAAAATAAAGATCAAAATGAGCAAACAAATGACCAAGTTCGAAATGAGATCTAATTATGATTGAAAAATTTTGGATTAGAAATAGAAAAAAAAAAAACTAACATTATCATCCAATGCATAACTTAATTCACCATCTTCATATAATGTAAAACATCGTCGTTGCCATCTCTACAAATTAAAATTTTTAATTAAAATCCTTTTTTGAGAAAATAAAATCGAGATTGTGAATTATTTTTATCTTTTCTGCGATAAGACATAAAAGGTTATTTTGCCATTTTTGTAAATTAAATTTAAAAAAAAGTTTTTTTTTTTTTTTTTTTTTTTTTTTTGAGAAAATATGTCTGAGTGAAAATCTGAATTATTCCATTCTATCTGCCCAACACGAGACAAAAGAAATGAATTCTTTCAGTTATTAGAAAATTCAATTTACTTTCAAAATTCTATATCTTAATAAATCGATCCGTTTAATTTTTGAAAAATATTTTTAATTAGGAAAAAGAATAATTAATGAAAATTATAAAACTGCAAACGAAATTTGAAGAAGAAAATTGAACTTTTGTTGAATGAGATGGTTGAGAGAAGTCGATATTTGGTGGTGCAACATATAGAAAACCATAAGCTGTCACCTTACGACTCATTGCCAGCAACTACAAATTATTTACATTTTAACCACGAATTTTATTGCAAATTTAAAATTAATAAACGAATGAATCTGCAAAAACTTGCAGACGAATTTGCAGGAACTTTGCAGAGAAATTTGCGACATGCGAAAGAGAATGGTTTAAATAAATTTTGTGATTGAAAAAGATGCGAAAATATGAAAGTGAAATCTATCTATCACACTAATTTTATATTAATTACGACTGGAATATCGGAATTATTACAATGAAAACCGGATTAAAATGAAAAATTTAATTAGTTGATCGTAATTTTGGATAGTAATTAATATGAAATTAATGTGATAGATTTCAGATTGAAAAATTTGATGGATTTCAGAATGAACGGATTGAAAATTTCCAATCTAATTCTTTTAATATGATACTCTCCTGATACTCTGTAATCAGTCATCGACTAATTTGAAAACTGACACTCTACGTATATTCTGTTACAATACGGTTTATATCCCATAAACGACTGTGAAAAAAACTTTCACAGATAACCTGAAGGGTGTACCCTGCAGAGAAAGGTCAGACAATCCTGATCACTATCGAATATGATCATAACTAATTTTTTATGCAATAAGAAATGTTTTCTTGTAAATAATGAATGAAATTGGACTTGAAAACACTTGATAAATCAAAATTCAACTTCAAATTAAGCTTAAACTGTAAAAATTAAATTTCGTGAATTTAAACTTAAATGTGGAAATCACGAACTTCGTGAACTTCAATTGCAATTTAGAGAAATTGTTTAAGAAAAGGAAGAGAAGAAATAAAAGTACAATATTATAGTATTAGAAAATAGCAATATTTGCAAAAGTTTCGTTTTGAAGATGCAATTCTCCAACTTAACATACCACATGTTAGAGAGAGAGACAGAATACACCAATAAAATCTACGATATCAGCATTACACGATAATTGAGCACTTCAGAAGATGCTATTTCGTGCTACTCCCAACTTATCAATCAACTTATCAGTCTAAATTCCGCCCACACAGCAATTTATGCGATGAAATACATTCAGAGTGATAAAAATTTTATCAAAATGTCAACTTCGCAATTTGCTTAACAAATATTCAATGAAAGTAAAGTTAAGAAATAAGTGATAAACAATCTTTTGAGGTTGAAATGAAAAAAAGAAATAGATAGATGATGACTTCTATAGATTCTACTTAGTACGCAAATTACGATGAAAGTTGATCAAAATTATACCTCAGAATCAAACCATGGACGATTAATTAATTAAAATTTCAATGCAAGATTTTTAATTTGAAAATTTCGAAATTTCTTAAGTTGTGCAAATTTCAAACAGATAGAAAAATATATATTATTCAAACTTTTCATCTAAAGTTTGAATAATATATATTTTTCGACTAAATTTCTATGTTTCAATAAACAAATTATTGATCTTTCCGATAAACAGAAATTTTTCTGGAAAAATTGAACAAAATGAATTCGGCAATGATAAAGTTGATAAAAATTTGGGTCATAAATAAGGAGCGAAAAGTAGTGATATAAAGAAAAATTTTTTTTTATGTCAATTGTAAAAATAGATTTGACCTTATAAGAACCGACGAAAATTAGGTTCGTAGAAAAATTAAAATTAGGTTTACAGCACATTTTCTATCTCGTATGGATGTATATGTCAACTCGAGAACAAATGATAACACAAATAAGTAAAGGAAAAAAATATCACAAATTTTACTCCAACCCCTAAATTTACTTTATTTACTTTTGCTAAATTTACTTTTAGCAAGCATCCAACTTTTTTGATGACCCCATCAATTGTATCTGTGAAGAATTTGCATCTGTAAAGTTTGTCATCAAACAGATCTAAACAATCAATTAGAGAAAAACAAAGAGAATCACTTAATTTTTAGTTCATTTCAAATAAATGGAGCGACGAATGTCATTAAACTTTATAATTCAAATGAAGAAATGAATGAATGAATACAAACATCAATGAGGCAATTGAAATACAACATGAAAAGGTTAATAAATACCTGCATTTAGTATGATTGAATGACGTCGAATGATAATTAGACAAAAGTTTAACTAAAGGATAGTCTGGAATTTGGCAAAAACAGTGAAAAGGTTTACAAACTTCTGAATTTGATATGTGAATTATTGAGAAAGCGAATGATTTAAATAATATCAAATGATAATTAGACCAAAAGTCAGTTATATGAGAGATCTGGAATTTGGTAAAAACCAGATTAGTGAATACCTGAATCAGATATGTGAATTATTGAGAAAGCAAAATGATTTGAATAAAGTTGAATGATATTAAACCAAAAGTCAGCCATAAGATAGATCTGGAATTTGACAAAAACCAGATCACAAAGTTTGAACAAAATACCTGGACCTGATATGTGTATTGTGATGGAATTGCAAAACTACTACCTCTTTAACCAGACACTTGTTTAAATTACAAATTATATTATTCATTAACGAAGTATAAAGTATTTAAAACATAAAAAAAAGTTGATAAATGAAGAATAAATTTAATATCGTATAATGATGATAAAATGATAAGTAAATCGACAATTCAATTAAATAAAGTAAACAAACACAATAAGTTATAATTCGCTAATTGTGGATAATACTTTAATGAGCACATTACCCGAACAAAATAAACTAATTTAGGTCTGGAACTTTATAACCATACGTGATTTCTTTATCATATCTTTTAGATATGTGATAATAATGAATCAGAATAATATAGTGATAATTCATAAAAACAATAGAAAATAGGGGAAGAAGAGAACAAAAAATGTTTGTAAAATCTGATTATACAATGATATTTTATGTAGTAATTGACACTGCTGTAGAGTGTAAATGACCTTGGGGTCATGCCATCTTGAAAAGTAATAGAGCGACAGTTGACTGTGTAATGACAAATATTACCATTAAACAGCATCTATCAGATGATTACAAATGACCTTGGAAGTAGTAGTAATTCGAGAATAAAAAAATTCAACGGAATGAGATGTAGAAGAGGTAACTATCTCTTCTTCTCGAATCTAACCTTTTGACCTTTCCCATAGTTCAATTATTAACATCATTATGATTAATGTTCGCCAAATGTTGTTAAGTATTTATTAGAAAAATTGAAATTTGCAGGAAAAAAAAGTGAGAGATGAACTAAACAATGAATGAAGAGCAGAAAGCGAGATAATAGTTGGGTGTGAAAATGATAAACTAAAAAATGAAGACAAAACGAAAAAAAAGTAAAGAAAAATAGCGGAGATGGAAAAATAAGATAGAAATAGTCAAAGATTAAAGTTATGGGAAGCATGAATTAGCAAAAGTTGTGAGCAATAAATACTATTGCAAGATGATACATTGGTCATCAAATAAAGCAGTATTAAGTTGTCCGGAACCAAACTTTGTCATCACAGAGAAAAATTGAGGATAAACAAAAAATCTTTAGAAAATCGAATGAGTTGCTAAAATGACTTAGAATTTAATTAATCTGGAATTGAAATCTGAAATCAAGCAAAAGAATTTCAGATTTTAGATTCTGATTAATTAAAAATTCTACCACATACTGTGTTTCGTTGAAAAAACCTCCAGAATGGACAAATACTCGATCGCTCTCATATTGATGTTTATCATAACAAATTATAACGCTAAACATCGGCTTATATTTCCTCTTTTTAATGCTATTTTAGAATTTAAACAGCTGTTAGATGGCATTTGAGAGTTTAAAATCGATAAAAATGAAAACTAATGAGAGATGAGATGACAATTAGTTCAATGTACTGCTGTCAATAGCTGAAAAAAATACAGCAATTATCCTTGCTGGGAAAATTTTAAGTCAAATGTATTCTGGTTTTTTGAGTAAATTTGATAGGAATTGTATATATTGGAAAAATATAATAAATAAAATATAAGAAATACTGCTTAAAATATAAGAAATGATTAAATATTGCCCAGACGGAAATTATTAGAGAAAAATCCAAGTAAATTGATCACTGGGTTATTCTTTCATTTCTGGAAAAAACTTGATAATTTTTAAGGAGGAAAAAACCTGTCAATTCAGTTAAAATTCAACAGGAAGAGATCAATTAAACCGCAAAACAGGACTTTTAATCATTTATTTTTCGAATATGTCTGCCTTTCATCATTTCTGCATCATTTCTGTTATTAGTGTTTATGATTTAATTAAAAATGGAGTTAAATTCGGAGTAAAATTAAAATAATTATTCCATTATATAATCAGAAATATATGAGACAAACAAGACAAAGAGGGAAATAAAAATATAACACAGGATGATAAGAAAAAAACAAACATTGCATGATTAACTTCAGCATTCCGATGTCACAAGTGGCAAGAGTAATTTACTGCGAAGGATTACTCAAATTTTTATCTCTATTGATCTTATCAATGAGATTTTAAATGAGTTCAATACGAAAAAATTCATCGAATTTCTGGGACATGAAATCATAACTAGGCTCATCAGGTTCATCAGGCTCACTAAACATAATACTTTAATTAAAGGGAAATCCACTGTAATATTCTCTTGAAAACCCATCCTATTTTTTCCCATAATTTTTGATCAATACGCTTGAGAAGAATCACGCATTTACAATTGAAGAAGCTATACTACAATGACATTAATTTATTCAAACATGAAATTTCGAGGAAATCATTTTTTTAATATTTATAAATTAATAAAATTTACTTGCCAATGTTATAGAAAAGAAAAAAATATTTCAAAAGAACAAAATTTACCATATATGAAAATCTGTACATCCATCACATCTGTTTGTTAATTTTTAATCTTTCTTTGTGAAAGTATTGCAATTGTTCTGAACTTTTCAAGTTTTCTTGACATTTTGTAATAAAAGTTTTCTTGAAATTTTGTAATGAATATGAATTACAATTTTGTTAAAAACTTTACTCACATGTGATCCATCAAATCCGGTAATTGATGTAGCATAAAGTAGAGTGAAATCAAGAAATTAATTGTCTCTTTTCCGCCCTTCTCCCAGCATATTTACACTTCTCACGATAGCAAAAACTTCTAAGCAACAGATAATTTTTTTAGAACTGATATTTTCCGGAAGTGGATGAACAGAATGATTGTGCAGATAAGAAAAAATTTTTGTATCATAGGAGTCCGCAAAAAAAAAAAAAAAAAAAAAAGAAAAGAAAAAGGAAAATTTAACGAAGCAGTTGGACGGACGTCAGAATTTTGATATTATTTACTGCATAGAAGAGAAGAAAGAATAGAAGTTCATGAAAAGTGAAAATTCAACGGTAATTCGTCAAAAAATCGCCAATGAATGGAAAATATTCGTTTCTTTCCTTTTTAAAGTAAGAAGAAAAGAAAAGTTATTTACTTAAAATAAAGAAGTGGCAGTTCATTAAATTTAAGACAGCTGGGAGATGGAGGAAATGATCAAAACATTTCGCACAAAACTCATCAAAATTTTAGGAAAAACAGCGAAATGCTATTAAATTAATGGACGATAATGCATTTAAAGAAAAGAAAAAAAAAAGGAAAAAGGATTGTCAAATTTATATAGAGAAGACATTGTTTTAATTTTTAGGCAGACAGAACTTCATTCATTATTTAATCAATAAACTCGAGAACTGGATCGAGATTGAGAGATCTAAAAACAAATAAGAAAGATGTTCTAAGAACCTCAAGTGCCGAATTCTAGCAAGAAAATTTCTATAGCAGTTGACTTACTGAATGCAAAAAAGTACGATTTTTCTTTTCTCAAATAACAAAGGACTTTTCTAATAAACATTTATTTTCCGAATCCTTCCCTGTCTTTTAAATTTAAAAATGTTTACTTTCTGAATGAAAAAAGTGAACAAAAGTAGGAAAAAAAAAGAAAAGATTTTGTTAATTGATAAGATACAATCCTGGCGGTAATGATAACAGCAATCAATAATAATAATAAATATGACAAATTCATGGCATATGGAATACGAGTCATCGAAATGAACACAAAATAGGGTCATTTTATTGCAGCAAAAGTGGACACGAATCAATAAACAAATGGCGAGACATATGACGAGACGAAGAAATCAATGTATAAATTAGTCTGAAAAGGAAAAAGAAATGAAGAAGCCCGAAGAAGATCAAGCCTAGAAAGCTCAACAGAAGGAAGCCAAGAAGAATATACAATATTTCAAATTGGGCACTTCTTGCAATCATCTTCTTTTGCTGATAACACTTTCTAATTATCAGCCTGATAAATGTGTTGCTCAACTCGAATGACATATCAAAAATTTGATCTCTAATTTTTTCAAATTATTTTAACCGAAATAGATGCTCACATTTCTTTTTTTTCAGAACCATTTCAAAAGCATCGATTTACAACATTTTTAACATTTTCAGAACCATTTTACAAGCATCGATTTATATCTTAGCCAGCTGTTAGATAGATTTAAAATTAAAAAGAATTGACAGATGGTGGACAGATTGACAGGAAAGAAGGCAATCGAGCGGATATTCTGGTGATATATGAAGTTTAATAAAAGTGATGGCTATTTTGCCTGAAGATTGCTGGACGATGACCCATAGATCGGGGAAGAATTTGCGAGATTGCCCCTTCCTTCCATCTCTTCAATACACGGTTATCATTAAATGTAGATATAATACATACATAAAATATTGGAGGTCATTTTAATAACATCTTTCAGCCACTACTATATCTATCCATTTATAGCAGTTCAGTGAATTTTAATTTCTGAACAAATATTTACCGGAAAGTATGATAGGAAATTATAGACCGCAATATTATTAAATGAAGAATTGCGAATTTTATGAGAGGAATTAAAAGTGATTCAACAATTGACCAGGTGAATAACTTTCTGAACAAAATAACTTCCATTCACTGCATCATCAGTTGAGAGATAAATTGGAGAATAGATAAAAGGCATTAGGTAATTAAATTTTTGCACCACTCGTCTTCTCATCCGTCCATTTTCAATCAGCACTAAATTATCTTATTACAATAAACGAATTTTTCTTTTTTTTCAAACGAAAGCATTGGGAAATAACGTATAAATAGAGGAAAAGAAAAACGAAAATATAATTTCTATATGTAAATAAAAATGCAATCTTCGTTGTTACCAACCTTAAATCTCCGAAAGTTTCTTCGCCGATTGCTCTGGAATTTTGAAATAATTTTACAATTGAACAGGCGCGTGTTTTTGTGTACTTATCATACTAATATATGGATATCACACCTGTGACAGGTAAAAACATGTTTTTTTTTTTTTGATAATCTACCGAAATATTCTATATATAAAATGAAATTTAAATTTTCCTGCAAAAAAAAAAATTCCCTGTGGAAAATATAGATACTGTAAAAAAAAGCCTTTTTCAAACATAATAAAAAATTATGAAGAATTTATGGGCGCAAAAAAAAATTGTAAAAAAGAACTATTGACATTAGAGGAAAAATTCTTCGCAACATTTTAAGTTAAAAGCTAGAAAATATTTCATTCAAAATCAATGGAATTGTTTTAATTTTTTTTTTTGGGAAAACGAAATAAGCAACAGAATGAGAGGAAGTTCAACAATTATCATCAAAATTATCCAACTATTCGCGCTTGATTTCGACGTAAGCTTTTGCAGCGAATATGATCACGTATCTCGTCAAACGACGCTCAGTACGTCATTATAAATCGCAAACTTTTCGCAACAATGATCAATTTGTTTGAAGTTTTAAGATAGGACAGTAGACTGTTGCAGCAACATAAAAAGGCGATTATACAAAAATGATTACAAGAGATAATCTAAAAAGAGTGGTCTGATCGCAATTTGAAATTTATCTAAAAAAAAAATCGTCTGATCATAACTGTTGTTTAAGTTTAATTTCCAATTCACTCGAAAAGAACATTACCATCACATTTAAATCATTAAAAATAATATCGAAGATATGTATCAAAAATATTACTAAGTAACTTTTCATCGCACCAGTAATGACTGATCGGAAGTCTATCAATTAAATTTCGAAATTATTTAAAAAAATAATTCGTTTTGAAACATCCGAAGACTTTTAGTAATGCTTGAATTTAGTAATGTTGGAAATTTAGAAGACTTAAAGTTCCAGAAATATTCAATAACCTCAGGCATTTGTAATTTCTGGTATCATTTTTTTTTAATCAAAAATAATGAAATATTCGAAACTAACAAATCAATTTCCATTGTTGTAATCTATCTTTTCAACTGAAGAAAAATGTCAGGAAAATTTTACAATGGTTAATGAATTTGAAAAGTAAAAAGATATCATTTCTAAAATCCGGAATTAACAAACAGGAAAATTTAGCTTCGAACTTTTTCAAAATTTTGAAAGAAAAAATCGGTTAGAAAAACAGATGAGACAAAGATCGATACATGAACTGGCATTTTCATTTCTACTTGTAAGATTTTGGGATGAAGATTCTTTTCAGTGAATATGGCTGATCTTGGTTTCTAGGAAATATTTTTTGATGATCTTGATTTCTAAGTATTTTTTGATCAATGATGGATGTAGAAGAAAGAAATTCTTAATATTCCCATAACTGTCCCGATCTTTTTGAAAATTTTTAAACGTTTTGAAAGGCTATTGATGAATGGACAAAAATGAATAAATATTGAAAAGATTAAGAATCAATGAATATGGGTGAAATTATAAAACAAAATAAGCAAATTAAAATTGAAATAAATCTTGCTAATTAGAATTTCTTTTCATTTATCGATTTGAATATCTATATCAATCGATAAGAAATTAATCGATCTCGACAGTATCAATCAGTCCGAAATAGACAGCTGTAGGGTAGAATTAATTTTTTAACAATATATTCTCACATTCTACGGTGCAATAATAATTGTTGCATGATGGAAAAACGAAAAAGATAATTTAAAGGGAATTGCTCCACTTTTCGGAAATTATAAACTGCTTTTCGATATAAATCATTGATCTATATTTCGGTTGAAAATGCAAAAGATTTAGTTAATACCAGATTGAATCTCAATTCATGCATGAAAGTGATCTTCATGAAGCAATATTTCAAAATTATTTTCATAATTTATGAAATTCTAATGTTGAAAGATTGGAAATAAAACGCTGAAATATTGGAAATAAATATCTCAAAATTAGTTTTTTTTTTTTTATTTTTTTTTTTCCTGCACCTTCAAAAGAAAAGAATAATCACACGAAGATTTTCAAAAATGCAAAGAATAATGAATTTTGAGAATTTTTTCTGCTCGAAAAAAGAAGAAAAGCGGAAAAAGCATTTGTGATTAATTTCTATTCACGGTCAAAAAAAAAAAATTTTTGATTATCACCTTTTTCTTTTTTTAAATCATTATTATAAATTAATGAAATTAAGAGATAAAGAAAATAAGTTTACTCATTTCTTAGTCGCTAGCCCGAATGGATAGCTTGAAATCGAGC
>KZ270175.1:2526-19261 GCA_002249935.1 Onchocerca flexuosa
CTCTTCCAGCTTCTCTAATCTCATTGCTACCGTTGATACTTTTTACAATTTTTACAATTCCAATGATCACCATTGCAAGAAGCGCAAAGTAACAACTTCTTTCTTTCTTCTGGTCGGTTGACATAGCTTTGCCCACCGCGGGGTTTGACTGCTGCCACGCAAATGATCATTCGTCTCATCTTTTAGAATTAGGTTTGGACCTGAATTCTGGGAACTAAATGCCGATGTATTCGTTTCTTGCTGCCCCAGCATTCTTGTCGGTAAGTGCCGCACATTCTGCTGTATCTCGATTTGCTGCATTTGTTTCGTGACTTCTAGAATAATTATAACTTTTATATAAACTGTTATTTTATCTTGTATTATCCATCCAGATTTCCTCAACTTCTCCTTTATCAGATTGCTTAAGATGTAATTCGGCAATTTTCCAGTTCGGTAGTCCACTGCTGATTTGTTTCAATGTCTTCTCCTGATTTTTTTAATTGGGAAAGGATATTTAATAGTTCCCTTATTAGTGCGACCATATTTCGGTTTGACTTATCCAATTTCTGTAACATGGCATATTCCATGATTCTTCCAATTCTTTGCTAGTGCGTAATTTTCTTCATTAACAGCTAAATCGCTTATATATTTTAACGCTTCTTCTTTCAAAAACATCCGAACAGGAGCGTAAATGTCTTCTTTTTTATCATTTGCTTCTTCAAATCGTTTTATAAACAGACTCCAAAGTTTTGAATTTCCATCGAATTCTACCGTCTTAATTTCTGGAGGTTTATCTGCAGTCATCAGTTTCTCAATTAATTCAGTTAAGGACTTTCCTCCGTTTTCACTTACACCTGATTTCATGTCTGATCCTTCATTTCTTGAATCTTTCTCATATAATAGATGGATTCGGTCTATTCCTTCAATCATAAAGGTTCAAAATAATGCATTTTGTTACCGTTGCTAAATAAACATTCAAATAGGATTCATATAAATCGAATTCTTGATCCTCGTCTTTTTTTTTTAAAGAGTATAACACTTCTTTCCATTCCCTCTCTAACGCACTTGCTTTGGAGATGATTCCTTCAATTATTTTTAGATGTCCGTTCATTAGCACTCTTTTTCATTCTAATGATGTAGACCTCGACTTACTTTCCTCAATTTATTCTTCTTGACTTTCCTCTGCACAAATACTTTCTGCCTCTCCAATACCAGTTTAAATTCTGACGCAAGTTTATTCAAATTCGTTCTTATAAGGTGGGCATGGACTTCCTATCTTTTCTTCTCATGCTTCTGTAGAAACATTATGAAATGTTACACTCTCAAATTCTGAGCAATTATTCATATGATTGACAATATTTCAAAATTTCTTTTCGACAATTATTTTAATGATCCGCCCTTGACATTATATAATTATGTTCCTAATTTCATTTTTTGGTAAATACATCAATTGGTACATTCATGACTAATTACACACTGAATTTAATTATGTCTCTCACAGGAAATGGAAAAATATATAATTATTGCAATATGCCACTCCCACTCCAAATTCTATATATTTTCAGTCTACTGGATCAAAGGATCATCTTCTTCTTCAACATTTTCAACACTTGTCGATCACGAATTTTTCATTACGCTCGTAATTGCCTATTTTTATATTTCATTTATTATGTTGATTGTTCTATAATATTGCCTACTGTGTCAGATAAAATATTCATTTGTACCCTCTTGTTGCAATCATCGTCCAAATGAACACTCCCAAGGTTGTCGGAAATTTCGAAAAACCTCGCGATATTAATTGTTTTTTTGAATATTTTTGGTCCCTGAATTGTTGTCCTAGTATGCAATCGATAATCCAACTATGCAGTCAGTTTACGCTCCAATAAAGAAGGCGCGCTCTCATTTACTAATGATGGCTCCTTATTGTAGATCAAGCTCTTTCATCGTTGTCTCTCTATAAATAACCATAGTTTTGAGTATAGATTCGTTGTTTTTCGAGGGTTTATCACAAGGGCGGACTAATAGGTCACGATTGCTTAAGTCCCTTTTCCTTTTGTTTTCTGGTATCATCACTGGAATTATTTGTTCATATGATTGAAATTGTAGTGGTGTTGTTTGTTTTTGTATTATCAAAATTTCCTGATAAACATTTAATTACCCAAATTTGAGATATTATCAACAAGGAACCAAACAATTTACAACAAATTTTTTGGTGCCACAAACAGGAAAATGTCGTCCATAATAATTAAAAGTGCACAACCGGCGAAGGAAAAAATGGAAAAACCTCTCGAAGAAATAAGGCAAATGGATTTGACACCGCTGGACCAAATGCTGACCAAAGAAGAGACGCAACAACAATACGAAGCTAAAAAACGAATCATTGAAGAAAAAATCATTGCGCTTCAAATTGCATATTGGCACACTCGAAAGTGCCGATACAGAATGGAAATAATGTATCCAGCAATCCCAACTACTACAAGAAAAAAGGAAGAAGAAGAAAAGTGTGCGCAAGTGATCGACGATGAAAAGGGCATTTTAAATTTAATAAATGAAAGCAAAGAAGCTATCATGATTTTGAAAATGTATATGAATTAGTACTCCAACGTCTGAACCAACACCAGACAAAGGACGAATTAACTCACCAAAAGGAATCAACAAAAATGGCACTTCATCAAAACGTGAATTTGTCAAAATTACCACTGCCCATATTCAGTGGTAATGCAAAAGAATGGAGAGGATTCCAGAATAGTTTCGATGCAGCAGTACATCGACAAAAAATTCTAGATATCCAAAAATTCAACTATTTGATAGCATGCCTCAGAGGAGATGCATCAAAAGCCATTATGAACTACGACATAACTCCAGAAAATTATTGCATTATAAGAAAGGTTCTTGAAGAAAAATTCGGACAATCCCACATAATCAAAAATTCTTTTCAATGAACTGCATTCAATCGAGAAAAATGATCGCGAATGGAAAATAATAGTTGAAACTGTCGAAATAACACTTCGACAACTAGAAGCAATGGGCGAAATTTGGAACAGTCCAGCAATGAAATTATGATTGAAAATAAATTACCAGTCTGGATTTTTGATAAAATTTACCAGGAAAAAGGACAGGAGTCATGACCAGTTAACAAATTGAGAATATTTCTCGGAAAATTGGCTCAGAGAAATGAAGAAGTAACAAGGAGCCAATCCCTCAGTATTGAAAAGGAGCAAGAATTTTCAAGCAAAAATAACTCGACACTATAGTTTGCAACATGCTAGAAAGGAAACCTCAGCATAACCATACCATCGAAAATTAGATCGATAGAGAATTCCAACTCAAAAAAGAGTTTTAAAAACGAAGTCTATCGATAAATCTATTTTGAAGGGTATATTGTATCATTTGTTATAACAACTTCTTTCCCAAGGACTTCTGTGCATGCTGAAGGAAAATTCATTTCTATTTCAATTTCTCATAGAAAATTTAAATTTCATTTCAGAAATTCAATTTTCAGCAATCGAAACGGCATTTTCATTGAAGAGGGAAATCAATAAATTAATACATTTGATTACTTTAACTGGTTTACAATAATTGATTGCTATTGGAAATTATTTCAGAAGAAATGAAATCATTAAAAAGCAGTCAGTTGTAATGCAACGATGGAACTCGATCCTCTCTTTCAAGCCTTACCTCATTCTTAACTTAAATATGATAAAGCAATCAAAATTTGCAATGCTAGAAATACTAGAAGAAAATTCGTCTGATTAGTAAGTACATCAGTTTAATCATTATCATCTCATACCTCGTCTTTTTTCTTTTCTCTAATTACTAATATGTATCACAACTCGATTGCTAATTTGCTTTTCTATCAAGTTACTCTTGTTTTATTTTTCATATTGTGACAGTAGAAAAAAAGTGTATAATTCTGAAAGTTATGATAATATTTTGAAGAATGATATTTTCATTCAAAATATGCTATTTCAATAAGTCTTTATAAAACAAGAAAAATTCTTGTAGAATAATTTCAAGCAGCAGACAATCTATAAACGGAGTTTAACAACCTGTGATTCACTTCCAATCAGGCATTGAGGAACAATCTTTGCGAACTCAAGAATTTCCAGAACTCTTCGCGCCATTTTATTTACCACCACTTTACTTGTTAGTCTTTGCCGAAGAATTTGTAATTATTTCAACGATTTTTCGTTTAATTCATTGCTTTGAAAAGTAAATACTGGAAACAACATTATGATTGCTAAATCGTTGAAAAAAAAAATAATTTTTTAAATTAAACAGTATTAGTACATAATAAAAAGTAATAAATAATTAGGTAAAAATTGACTGGAATAAAAGTTATCATAAATGTTCAACTTATTTGTTAAATAAATAAATAGACTTAAGTAAGCAACTGCTTTATTCTGTAACAAATACAGTAGTTATAACAATTAAAATCGTCGGTAAACCGAAATACTGTCAATGCTTATGAATTGCGCTAAAGAGTTGTAAATGACTGTAAAATATGTTGCAATGGTTGTAAAAATGCTTGAATGATTGTAAAACGTGCTAATTTATAAGATTAATGTTGTGCTTCGTCTTTAAAGATTTTAAATGATTGTAAAAGATATTGGTAAGTCAAAGGGATTAAAATCATGCTCTTTGATTAGAGAATTACAAAGGTTACCGTCATGTCAATTGTCAAAATTCAGGGACCAAATTTTAGTAATTTATTTAAATCTTTTAACGATTATTTATCTCTTATCCTTTAACCTGCATCCATATTAATCTTTTCCTTATGCTTAATGTATTAACCTCCGCCCCTATCAAATATGATCATAAAAAAGCGGAACTTTCGAGACAGCAACATCAGTACTTAATTACTTCATCAGGCAGCATCTCTCAATCCTCCAAATAATCAATTCTTCAAGACTAGTGGCGTTTCAGTCTCTACACGTGTCAACTCGTCAGTTCTTCAGTAGCAAAGAAACTACAGCGATCCTACACCAGTATCAGTGGCAAACGTTTCCGGCCAATATCAAGAAATCTCAAAGAAGCACAAGCAATCATTCATCAAAGATTTATTGTTGATATTCTTTACATTACTTGCATATTATTCTCTCTTTTTCTCATTATTTGTTGAGGTGTAAGTGCGATATTGTTTCTAATATCGTGTAAATCTAATGAAGGCTTTGACTTAATAAAATAAATAAAGGCTTTTTTAATAAATAATAAAGGCTTTTTTGTAAATAATAAATAATAAATAATAAGGGCTTTTTGAAAAAAATTTTTGAAAAAAAATTTTTTGTAAATGATAAATAAATAATAAATAATAAAGGCTTTTTTGTTGTTCTGACTTGGTTATAAGATAGTCAAGTCACAGCAACAAAAAAGATCGCCAATCCAACGAGTCTAAAATCCCAAATCACAAATCAAACAGAACCCTTTTTCTCTTACAAAAATTATTTTTCGTTTGTTATTTAAAGAAGCAAATAATTATTACATCTAGTAACTATCATTAACTTTTATCAATAACTCTCAATTTCAAAAAGTTTCGATGATTTGACAAGTCTTAAAATGAACGAACAATATTTCACAGTGATAATCTATTATTTCTGAAAGTATCAATGTTATCAGAACCTAATGGGATATTCGTGAATCTATAGAAATTTAATGCTAATAAATATGCTGTTATTCATCAAATCTCTTTAAATATATTTTCTATGAAAGTGGTTCAAGTGTATCATGAATCAGTTTGCAATTTCACTTTGTCGATTTACCAAAAAAAATGTGGCTTGTTAAATCGCAGTTATTGCAATAAAAAATGCCGATGATAGGATTGATATTGGAAGAATCAACTTGGAAAAGATGTTGTCGATTAGGATTGTTCAATGATGCACTGAAACATTTCCACTCTTCATTAAGCAATCAAAAAATGGCAGAAACATATGCTTATTTGACTATGCTTATTTGACTTTTTTCTATATAATTGAGATTTTTTCAATAAATTTTTATTTTCTCTAACTTATGGATGTATTCACTTCAAATTTGCATATTAATTAACGAAACAGTAGAAACTTTTGCATGAAAAATCTATGCATTCACAAACATTTCTGTTTAATTTAGCTGAAAAAGTAACACTATTACGAGATCGTAGTAGGTAGTAGATCTAAAATTTATATCTTTCCTCTTTCAACAAATAAATGAATATGGCGATTTCAGACAAATGTCGAATTTTATCAGTCATTAATGGCCAATGATCAATGTAATTCTGGCCTCAAATATTTCAGAACTTCACTAATTGACTATATTATTTACCAATTGTCTAGCGCGAGTTCAAGATATTAAATGAGAATTAAATATAAATTTTATTGTCCTTACTCTCAAACAAAAAAAGAAAAAGCAAAAAAACTGACAAACAATGACGACATTTTTCTGTCGCTATAAAAATTTATTTAATAACTAGGAAAAAAGTTGAAATGATTGATCTCTGAAACATTATTAGATTGATCGATGTTACAGAATATTTGTGAATCCTCTCCGAGGATGGAATTTCAATAATCACATATTACAAGTTCATTATGAACATTGAATCTCTATTCTTAAAGAAGATTCACGATAATAGAATCCAGTACTTGACTTCAATCTATTCATGCTTTGAATTTTATTGGCAATTAAACTTGTAATTCTGTAAACTGAATTAATAAAATTTAAGGAATTAAAGAAAGCTATCTTAGAGATATTGAAAATTCTATAAAAATATATAAATTAATGTTGGACCAAAATCCAACGAATGCGAAAGCACTTGCATGCATTGTTAACAATTATTTTTACAATGATCAAACGGAAGTTGCTCTTCGCTACCATAGGTTAACTAATTAATTTATTAGAAATCTCCTCTGACATGTAGAATGTTAGAGGTATCAAAGTAATTGATGAATATATGAATTTCAGTAAATAAGTCAGAAAAATAATCGGACAGTCTTAATTTTTATAGAAACTAATTAATTAATGCAATATGGCATTTCTTATACTTTTTCAAGAAATTTAAGAGAAAAATTGTAAATAGCTTCTATACTGCAAATACGAGATGGCAAAATGGATCGAAGTCGATCATTTTCCATTTCAAACCAAAAAAGGACCGCATTTGTCTGAGTTATTAAAATTATCTTGCTCTGCTTACTTGTCAGATAACCATTATTGTCTCTTAATAAATATTTATTTTCAATATCTGATTCTTCTAATTGCTAAATTTTTACTTGATTATTTTAATCCAGAACGGTTCCAGATAATAATAAGTGATTTCAATTATTGATATCATCAGATTTTTTATCTTTTCAGATCAAAAATTTGATCAGAGTCAAGAATGATGCTAAAAGCATGGGAGTTTTATCACGATTACGCTAAATCAAAAACAATTCTTGCAACATCGGAATATGTTCCATGTGTTGCAAAATTTGTTCAGAGACCGATAGAGTTGATACTTCGAAAGAATTAAAGAAATTATCACTGAATTTCACATCCCGCACTCTTCTATTAAAACTTCTCTTGATTTATCTATTTAATCTATTGATAATGCTATTAATTAATTATTAACAGCATTTTCAATAAACTAAATAGAGTAGCTGATCCAGCTAGTCTATGGGAGCCGGCTATGTTTCGTAAATTCGGTCCAGCTATTTTATATAAATTAAAATGTAAACGTTTGTTCAAAATTTTAAAACTTCGAAAGTTGTTAAACATGCGCCCTATCTCTATCAGTTCAAAATCTTAAATGTCGGAAAGTTTTTATTTATTATTTTAAAATTTTTGAACGACGTTGCATTCGAATACACGTGTTTTTATATCTTTGTGTTTTATGTAAGAGAGATAAATGCTGCTGAGAAAGGTTTTATTAATTGATGAAGAGTGATTCTTCATAATAAACATTGTTAACGATCATCCAGGCAAATTGATCACTGGATTATCTCTTTTTTTTTCGCTAGTAGAAAAGAATAAGATAAGCAAATTGTCGGATCGAGGCAGTGTCTTCATTGCAAGGTCAGAAATTTAATGGAGAAATGAAAGTTATGTGTTGCGCCGAAAAAATTAAACTACCTTAACTTGAAGAAACCATCATAAAAGTTGTATAATGTGTCCATCTATAATTAAGATTTCTGACTTCAATATCGAAGCGCCAGAATGAATAAAAATTTTGCTTGCTGAATAATCCTCTAAATCAAAGCGTTTTCTGTTTAAACCAGAAAATACAACTCATGCTTCTAAATGATGCTTTCTGCTGATTATCTTCTACATAAAGGATATCCAACGTTTCCTGCAACTCTGTTGGATGCTAATGCTCGAGGATATTAATTAGAGTATTTTCCGTTTATTATACATGGTGAATTTGAATTCAGTATACCGCAAGATCCATTTATCACACTTTTGATCACAACTTCTCCCAAATTATTATCAATGTTGGCATTGCTATTTCAGCTTATATTATATCGCTGATTTAATTTGAAGGAATTTCATCATAAAGCCGGATTAATATATATGTATATATATGCATGATATATATATGCATGTGCAATCTTCTCTTTCATCATTATCCTAAGTACATCCAGTCACGCACTAACAAAGGCGCCCTTTCTATCATTTTAGCTAGGGATTTCGATAAGAGCAGTGCAATAAATAATTACTGATCACTTCTTTTTCAAGTTCTCCATCGATTGATTTGAAATTGTCATGCCGCGTTGCATTCAAATAGGCGCGTGTTTTTAAGTAAATAAGGCCAGTAGTTTGAGCTTTTCGTTTGTTTTTTTGCTTTATGAGAAGTATAATTCATTTATTTTTTGATTTATGAGAGTTTGGTTGCGTCATTAGTATTTTTTAATATCATGTGTAATTTTTGCAGTATCAACAGTTCAGTAATTCAACTGAACAAAGTTCAGTTCACTTCTATCAAGATTTCTAAGCAATAGGTTAAAACTTTCGGAGATTTTAAAATTTTGAACAAATGAACATTTATGACTGTCAGTATCTTTTGATACCATACATTTGAGCAGTTTTTAATTCAATTTCAAGTTCAATCAAAAATCAATTTCGAGAAAAGTTCGGATGCAATCTATCTGCTTTAGTTTTTTTTTTCTCCAACGTTAGTTTATTACCGTCATTCACAACTGCATTTTCACAATAATGGGCATTTCGCAAATGCATGTATTCTTAAAGCGAAGCATGATTTGATTAATAAGTGAACATCAGGCATTCTGTTCCAATTTTTACATGCATATATACGATATATTGGTGAAACGACTGATACATTTCAAAATGCAATTGTCTTCATACTCTCAGATCATTAACAGATATGAATAATAGTTCATTGCGCTGTATTTCTTACTTGTTTATTCTCCGCTGATTGGATTTATCATGTAATCATTGAAGTGATATCCATTGACACCATCCCAAAAAGTGATTGATTATTGCAGAGCATCTTGACATCGATAAATTTCTGAAATTTTCGTTAGTTGTTTCTTCGATAAAGAACATTATTTCTAGACTGGAATATCTCTGATATAACAATTGCCACTGCATTCAACTGATTTCCGATTATAACAATTGCTGCAGCGCAACACGTTCTTTTCTTTCCTCTATAAATTTCAGAATCTTGCAATAAGGACTTTTTTCAATCATAGTGCCAATGAGAACATGTGAGCTACTGGAACATGTTGTTAATAGTTTAAAACATGCTTAAATAGGCGTAAAACATGTAAATGTCTGAAATATTATAAGATTTAAAATCAAGGATTTTATCTAGGACTGTAAATAACTGTGGAGCATGTCTGGAATGTCATAAGGATTAATGTGATGGTTTTGTCTAAAGGATTGTGAATGGTTACAATCATTCTATTGTCGAGTATTTGTTCCCTATTTAAATGTTTTAAGCATTATTTACTCACATCCTTTAGTTTTTGTTTATACCAATTTTTTGTACAATTAATATGCGAATCTCTGCCTCTATCAAGAATGCTATATAAAGAAGGAACCTTTAGGGCTGCAAATCATCATTACATGGTAATCAGAAGCAACGGCGATAGCAATCTCTTAGTTGAGTTTTCCTATCATCAAAAAATCAAAACCAATGGCGTACTTCGGAATCCATAAGTTTAGTATCTTCAGTTCATCAGCAACAAGAGAAGTACACCACCTGCAAGTTTTCTACGTCAGCATCGATGCCAAAACTTCCCAGTCAACATTAAGCTACCTAAACAATAGCACAAGCAATGATTCATTAAAAGATCATTTTTGGTATTCTTTATTTTCTTCCATATTGTTCATTTTTCATTGTTTGCTATTGTAACGTGCGATATTGTTTATAATTCTATAAACCCTTCGAATGTGAACTCTATTACTGACCTATTTAAGTCACAACAGTAAAAAAATCATCAATTCAACGTAGAATCCTAATTATAAATCAATCAGAATTCCTCTTTCTCTAATACTTCTAGTTCCAGTACAGTACTCTTCAACTTATTATCACTTTCTGTCTTGGATGCGGAAAACGTACACTTTTAACTGTATATATTGCATAATCCGAAGTATGATTGAAAAATTTTCAAAAAAGGAAAATGAAATTTCATCGCTTTGCAAATGACTTTAAACGATGTCTGGTCAATAATCAATAAACATTCGTCCCTTATTTCACACAAAATATGCTATGCTCTATCGTTTACAAGCTTGCTTAGCATCTGTGCATACACATCACAGTCTGTTGTATTTCACAGTTACATAAAAGGATTCAAAATAACAGGAATCATTGTGTGCAGATACTTGTAATAAAATATGACATATTTTCGATACACGGGAATTTTAGAACGGATAATTCAAAAATAAAAAAGATTAATTAGATTTGGCGATAAAATGATTAACAATTTGTGAATACTCTTACGAATAAATATTAATATCTAATATTTTGTAAAATTGTCAAACAATTGAGGAACTAGAACGGTAAAAGATCCAATAAATTATCATTATGGAACAAAAATAAGAAGAGGATAAGACGCTAGTAACATTTACCAGATAATTAAAATAGAACTCCGAGATGGTTAAAACTCTAGTCAATCAGTGATTCTCTTCTTGTGAAGTATGATTGATGCAAAAAGCAAAAATCAAAATGAAATTTGAAAAATCAGAAAAAAAAAATGAAAATGAAATCCGAAATTTCATCTTATTACCACATGAATCTGCAACATATGTCATATATAAAATGCTATTAATGATAAAAGAAAAGGATAATATGAATTTGGGAAAGGCGTCAAGAAAACCAGAGAGAAATATAGCTTATCAACATTCTAGACAAGCACAGATTCACTAATGAATCGAAATTCATAGAGTTCCATAAATATATTTAATAAAAAAAACGATAGTCCTCAATATAAACAAATGATAAGATTATAAAAAATAGTTCATAATGTCTTACGTAATACATGTGAGAAATATAGAAATTTTAAAAATTTCTATGGAATATAGAAACTCATAAGATGTTGTAAGAAATTATCGGAAATTCCGAGAGATTAGTGATATTAATTTTTTAATTTAATCATTTTTGTAAATTTTAATTATTGTTTCTTGTATTTACTCAATAATTACTTAATTAATGTTTTCTTAATATAATTCTGTAAACAGCCTGCTTATAAGACGGTTGCGTTCCATAAAGGTTTGTTACTGTTTGTTGTTTTTGTTCTGGCACTTAGGCAATTATTCGGTGTATGTATTCCAAAAACGAATGGAAAATTTTCAGGAAACAAATTTTGCTCATTTAACGAAAACCCGAATATTTCAACTCTTTATTTGATACCCAAATGCCGAGTGACTCAACTCGAAATGGGATTCAGCCATAATTCAGTCTGGTTCCGATTTCTTTCGTATTCATTTGGCGAGAATAAAATTTCGAGTAATTTTAACTGTCTAGCAGTCAACCACAAAAGCATGTCTTTAACTGTCAATTCAAGTTAAAGTTGTCTTGTAAAAATCTATTCATTCAAACCGTTAGCAGGATAAAAATGATAGGAATAGCTTACTTGATTTGAGTAAAGATCTTGTATAGTGAAGTTTAAACATTTAAATATAAAAGCGCAAACTAAATTCGGACTTTGAAATGGAATGGAGAACCTTGAAATGGAGAAACTAAAATCTCACCCAAGCGAATATAATGCAAAAATCGGAGACATGTTGCGTCTTATTTCCTTCATTTTCGACGAACCTTCTCTCAGAAAACAGCTATTAGATCAAAGCACATTGTCAAAATCAGCAAATGACTTGGGCTGAGCCGGTGATCGAAACCGGGACCTCTCGCACCCGAAGCGAGAATCATACCACTAGACCACTCAGCCCTGGCTAGTCCTGATCATTTTTGGCACAAGTTCATTTACAGTTCATTGGGATTTAGCCAAACATGAACACATTCCAAAAAATATCCGGTTAACTAATTTAATAATCCTACCTATGAATAACCATTTTTTCTTACAGTGCCGTATTATTTTCTCATTGTTTATATTGGACTAATATATTTCACTGAATTTCATATCTCAATGAGTACTGAAAATAACGTAGTATTAACTCCGGAATACTAGAGCAATATCCAGAATATCTTGGTATTTATTCTAATAAGAGAACAATTACATGTCACCATTGACTCCTCTAACGTTTACTATGTTAATCATCTGTTCACCGATCATTTTGCAAATAGTTGAAATAGAAGATATAATAAACTACAGAAATTGAAAAAAAGAATATTCTTTATCATCATCAAAAGAACTCCCAAAGATCAGTTTAAAACCAATATTTCTTTGTTGTCGAAAAGGAAAGGTTACTGTGTGGAATGAATATTTTTATTCAGAAATTATTATTACAAAAACTTCTTAACAAAACACCTGCCTTCAAAACTATGAAATTCAAATATAATTGTAACATTTACACTCAGACACTCATATACATATGCATATTTCTATGGAAAATTTTTGTGTAACAAACAAGTAAGCAGTAAATATAAAGAATAAATAAGCTGGAAAATACAATATTTTTCTAAAAGCGGCAAATGAAAATATCTTTTTCAAACAAAAATTGTCGCATTCGCAACACTTGTTTTCACAATTGCTACCAGATGGAAGAACTGCTCACTCCGCATCAAAATTACTTTTGAGCATACAATTCATTGAAACTTCCACACGCAACATTTCTAAGACATCTGGCATGGAAAAGTATTGCAAAAATGCAACTTATTGTTTAGGATGCATGTACAATGGAACACGAAAAATCGGTTGAGGCTCTTTATCGATCACTAAATGATTATAGCAGAAATACCAGATCATTTGGGAATGCATTAATATTGTTTGCAAGAGATTTCAAGCAAATATTACCTGTAATTCCTCGATCGACACCAACGGACGAAATAAATGCTTCGCTATAATAATTTAATTTTGACAAAAACGCTAAAATTAACTACAATAAGCATATTTACTGAAAAACGACTGATCAGCCGGGATATTTTTTGCACCAGTTGATGGAAATTGGAACGGAGAAGTTGATCTGACTTCACACTGAGCGATACCTCACGCGTTGTAGTAAACGTACTGTACACAATAAAATATTTAAATTACTTAGTGTCATGAAGTACACCTATTCAACAAACCAAGTTTCACAACAACTTATTCGAATAAAAAACTATGTCAAAATTTGAAAACAATCGGTTCAGAATTTACAAACAAGGAGCATTTACATTTTTATTTATATATATTATGCACGTTCATTAAACTCTCTCCATGATGATCGATGTCATCAAGATGTTTACGGCTAATATTAACACAAACAAATGATGTGGAGAAATTATATAATCAAACTAACTGAACCCGGCTACGCGGAGCGTGGACGATCCAGCTATCTATGTGGGACGAACACGCTTCGCGTGTCCGGCTCCGGCTAATCTATAAAAATAGAAATGTCGTTGTTCGTTTGTTCAAAATCTTAAACCTCCGAAAATTCTTAACCATGCACATTATTTACATTCAAAATCTTAGTAGTCGAAAAGTCCTAAACCTATTGCTTCGAAATTTTGACACAAAGTTGCAGTCGAATATGCGCATGTTTTTAAATATTCATCGATTGATTTGAAGTTTTTATGCGCGTTGCATTCGAATAGGCAAGTGCTTTTAAATAATTAAGGCGAGCAATTCAAATTTTTCGTTTATTTTTTTGCTTTGTGAGAAATGTGATTCGCTTATTTTTACGACAAATAGACAATCCAAGACACGACCTAATATTAGAAGTAATATTAGCTTAATATTAGAAGGGATGATTCACAAGTTATTTAAAAACACGCGCCTATTTGAGTGCAATGCGGCATAAAAATTTTCAATCAATCGATGGATTGTTATTTATTATTTGTCATAATTTATCATTATTATTTATTACGCAACAGTAAGAAATCAACAATATTAATAAAACAAATCTAATGATAAATTTATAAAATAAAAAATATTTAAAGGAAGAAAACCTGAGTCGAAACATAAAACTGCTCTCATTGAAATCCCTATTTAAAATGATAAAAAAGGGTGCCTTTGTTAGTGCGTGATGATGATGCGTTTTTGTTGGCGCACGAGGGTCAGCGACATTGACCCTAGTTGAGAGATACAAAGAAATGATCAATAATTATATATTGCACTGCTCTTTTTGAAATCCCTATTTAAAAAGATAGAAAAAGGCGCCTTTGTTGGCGCGTTAGAGTAATCGACATTGACCCTAGTTGAGGATTACAAAGGATTAGCCAATTATTTATTATTATTCATTCAATATTTATTTTTTATTATTATTTATTATTATTCAGTATTCTTTTCTATTATTCATTATTTATTTATTATAATTTATCACTGTTCATTATTTTTTTACTATATCATTTATTATTACTTATTATTCCTCATTATTATTTGTCATTATTCATTATTAGTTATCATTATTTAATATTAATTATTATTTATCACGCAATAGTCATTATTTAACATTAATTATTATTTATCACGCAACAGTGAGAAATCAACAATATCTATAAAACAAATCTAATGATAAATTTATAAAATAAAAAAGGGGAAAACGACAAAAAAGAAAACTAGAAAAAACCCGAGTCGGAGCATTAAACCGCTCCCGTTGACATTCCTATACAAAATGATAGAAAGGGCGCCTTTGTTAGCGCATGATGATGATGCGCATTTATTGGCGCGCGAGAGTCATTACATTGAACCTAGTTGAGGGTTACTTTTACTCAAGAAGGAGAGAGAGAGATGGGAGAAAAAAGGAGAATGATAGAAAAAAGTATAGACGAAGGCTAACCGTATCTTTTATTCAAGATGGAGAAAGAGAGAGAGAGATGGGGGAAAAAGGAGAATGAAAGAAAAAATGGTAAGCGGAGCCAATAAACTCCACCTCCTCACCTATTTTCTGTTGTCACCGACGTGACATGTGAAAGAAAGTAATCATATCTACGCATTAAGAAACCTCTATTAGAGTACAACATTGTGCCAAAAGTTGAAAACAATCAGTTGGGAACTTCTGGAGATCCGGCATAGGTAACAGGTAGCATTTTCATTTTTATTAATATAGATAAACATGAACGAATTACCTCAACAGGTTTTTGCATTCCGATTCAATTATTTAGCGTCTCTTAATAATAGATTCTAAAAAGTTCATATCTAATATTTTTTGAATAATTATAACTTGTCTTTTGCTTTTTTCTGATTTAGCGCTCTTGTTTACTCAAAGCAGAATGAAACAGTGGAATGTATAAAAAACTGCGACAAGGCGCTTGAAGTTGATCCGAAGTGTGTGAAAGCATTGTATCGAAAGGCTTTGGTAATTCTTCTAAATAAAATTTTATACCAAATGTTATTTTCTTCTAAATAGGATTTTATACCAAATGTTGTTTTCATGCTTATCTTTCGGTTGTTTCACTTGGAAAAAATAAATTAATATAAAATTTCGTTTTTTATGATATTTCATTTTATTTCAGGCACTTCAAGAGCAAAACGATGTTGATGAAGCAATTATTGAGTATAAAAAAGTGCTGGAATACGAACCGGACAATAAGGTCTCTATCTACAGTGGCACAGTTATTTCATTAGTTATAAATTCTCTTTCATATCGCTTCATAAAAAACCACAAGTTTTAGGCAGTGGCCGCTCAAATATTGACTGTAAGAAAAAATTGACACATATTCGTGAGAAAGAGAAAAAGCGATATAAGGGAATAATTGAAAAATTTGCTGCTGAAGAAAAAGAAAAGGTTTGCTTTCAATTAGGGTTTTGAAAAAATTAGAAAAAAGAATCTTTCTGGAATAGACTGTAGTACAGTCTATTTCAGATTGAAGTGAATGAAGATGCGGGGTCAAGAACAATGTGAATTGAGAAGTAATGGAATTATTGATTTTTATTGTTAATTTGATTTATTTCACATGCGTTCCTTGAATTTTGAAGATATTTGTTTATTTGTCAAAATTATTGGCTACTGTTCAGTTTTTTGTTCGAAAGTGTCAAATGTTTTTGTTTTGCGTCGATAAAAACAATTTTTCGTTACGCTGCATAAGAGAGTTTCACGGAAAAGTTATAGATGGAGTAGAAATACTTTAAGATACCGTGAAGGCTTGGAATTGATGTTCTCATGCAGATTTTATTTGTGTCATTTATGGTTTCGGATTATTATGATATGCATCAGCATGCATTTGTCATCTCTTTTTTTTTTTTCTTTTTTTTTA
>KZ270179.1:0-18924 GCA_002249935.1 Onchocerca flexuosa
AATATTTTTTATATCGATTTGTTAGCAATACAAGAAATTGAACTGACCGCGATATTATTTGAAATTTCATCACTTGAAATATATTGGGAGGAAACAGGGAAGTGCAAGGAGGAATGAAAAGAGAGAATAAAATATTCTAAGATATTTAAAATAATTTTTCTGATAAGTTAAGTCAAAGAAGGAAAAGATTGTATTATCTACCGTCGTCAAGTATATGCAATCCAAAAATTAGTTGGAATGTGCGTAGAGAATTCAAGAATTCAATGTTTATAAGAGCAATCTTCAGCCGATAATGGACAACCACCAGAAAAATATTTGTGGAACCAGCAATCACTTGTTCTCAATTTTCCTTCCACTCTTCTCTTGCCCTCTTCGGCCCAGTTACGAATTGAAACAGTGCCTTTAACCACCTGAAATTACTTCTCACTGATAATAAAAAATCGGAGTTCTATTCATCAAGAAAAAAAAAAAAACAGAACAAAAGTACGATTTGAAAGATTCGATTTCTGCAATTGCATCTATATCTGCAAAATACAATAATCGGGAAGATTATTCATTATTTTTTTATTTTTATATCCCAAAGAAATTTGATTTCACTTATATTTTACTTTAAAAATTTGATGCTGATTTTTCAGGAATGTTTGCAAACCACCATCTGAATCTCGAAGTTGTGCTTTTTCTTCTTCATTAAGGAGATCAGCTATTTCTTTTAAAGAGCATGACTGTCCTTCGCCCCAACAGCTGCAATACATGATTTAAGTAGTGAGTACTGTTAGGATTTATAATCCACATTTCTCGATTAATTAATTTACTTCCTGATTAATTAATAAGTTTTCATAATATCCAGTTCCGAACAATTCGAAAATTTTTGGAACTCAGAATTTCGAATTCTGAAGTTCAAAAATGTGAAACACATACACTGTTGTTTTGTCCGATGATAGCTCGAATAGATGCCTGAATATTTTTGTAGCGAGCAACTGCCGAAAGTCCCAAGAAAGTTGGGTACAATTTCTTATCTAAAATTATCAAGGTTTCAGCACAGAAACACTCTTTAGCATAGATTTAGATTTAAATTAATTAAATGCTAGCTTGGAACTTATTCCACAACAAATTCACAGATTTTAAAAATTAAAGAAATAATAATATCAAATCTACTTCACATATAGTATTATTCTTATTCTACAAACAAAAATTTATGAAATAAATGAATCTAACAAAGTTAAAAAAATACTATTCATCAAATCAAAACGCGACATACCTTTTCAATTTTCTCTCTTGGCACGAAATGTGATGAACTTGCATATGCCAACATATTACTTATAATATCTTCCACATTTTCTACTAATCCACCAGCAGGTACTGTACAGAGGAAACAATAACGTTTCGTTGATGGAATTTTTAATCGATCTTCTTCAACGCAATAACCTAGCCTAAATAATATTCTTTTTTACGGCTCAGAAATAAAACTTTTGAAAATAGCCCAACAAAAAAGAGAAAATTCATGTAATTCACTAAGAAAGTCTCTCATTTTAAAATAATATCAAATTTACCTTAAACAGATATCGCGAATAAATAGAAGATAAGATGAATATATACTAGTAGCAGCCACACTACAATTCTTTTGAAAACGGCTATAAAAATCGAAAGGGCAACAAGGTAATAAAAAAAAGTCCCTTCTGGATCTGAAATTAAGGATTCTAAAATGTTTTTAAATAGTAATTGATCTGATTTTTTACGTATTCTCTCTAAGTTCGAGCATTTTCAAAAAACTTCAATAATTAGAAGAGAGTAAAAAAAATGAACAATTGCATAAGAATTCTGACCAAACATGAGTATCAAGAAAAGTTAAAATGTTTCCTGATTATAAGAATATGCTTTCTTGTTCAAATCTCAAATCTCCATAAAATATATAACCTAGCAGCCATGATAGGTATCCAAGGAGTCAATTCATCTGTGTGATTTCCAATAAGAAAATCGCTATCGTTTAATAAATCTTCTTCAGGATTCAATGTTTTTTCCCTCAAGTCGGTTCCAACAAATTTCGCCCATATTCTGCGCTTTCTTAAATCGATTCCATAACCATTTACCTGTAAATTCATTATATGAGGAGAGATTACTGAAATATTTTCTAGCATTCTAACGGAAAACTCATTTTTATAATTTCTTACTCTCCAGAAAAAGTGCAATACCTAAAAAAACAAGCCTTCATCTTTTGCAAGAGATGCACAAGTAAGCCATTGCCACAACCAATATCACAAAACCTTTGTGGTGAGAAACCTTTTCGCCGCCAGTATGCCTGAAATTCATTTTTTTCAACAAATCCTCTGCGATATTTTTTTAAAAAATTAGGTTCATTACTTTATTCAATAAAAAGCTTCTTACTTACAATTAGATAAGCCGCAATAGCGCAATCTTCATAAACAAATTTTTGTGAATTCGTTCTTTCTGTCCAGCTCTAAAAAGAACCAAATGTTCAATAATTAGAAAAATTTAAAAAATGAAGCTAATTCAAATTTTGAAAAAGCATATATACTGATCAGTGCTTTCGACCTACTAATATATTGTGCCGAACAATTAAATGTTAGCAATGACGGCAACTTCAACTATTATAACATCAAAAACACTTACTTCAGCAATTTGCTTGCCCCATTTATTTTTGATTTCACAATAGAATTGGGAGTAATCTTCCATGTTAACTAATTTGTGGGAAATTGTGATATTGCTCTGTTCATGAATTTCAGCAAACCATCTGCAAAATGCAACAGTGAAATTTCTGAAACAAAATCAAAATCCAAGATATTATAGAAACTCACTTTAATAAACGCGGAAATGCGACTTTCTGCAGCCAAGCATAATTAATTTCATTGTTTGGGACGAAAAGACTTAGATTCCTGAAAAAAAGAAAAAAAGGTAAGTTAACGAAAATACTACTAACTAAATAGATAAAATATTCGCCATGCCAATAATGAGAGTTAAAAGCAGTTTTTCCAAATTTACATACAAGAAATATATAATTTAAAAGTAAACCAATCAAGCAACGCACCACTGCTGATCTAAGGTCTCTTCCAGAGCAAGACGATAACGAAAAGAAACATGGGGATGCCGCTTTTCATCCAGTACACAAGGCCGAAATTCCATAACATATTTATCTAAACTGTATGATCTTAATTAATAATCTTAACTGTACATTTAACAACTAATATAAGTGATTTCGAAATATTTAATCAATAGATTTTCAACGAAAACATGTGGAAACTATAGAACTGAAAATGAAACTTATACTGATCTAAAGCATTTTAAAAACAAAATTTCAATATTGGTCCTAAAAGTTTACTAATTCATTTTCAATAGAAATAAATTCATTTGGATCGAATTCACACTCAATAAACATATATTTTAAAAACAAAATAAATCTAACCAAAAAGAAACTTCATATGCACAGGTCGAAAAAATGTCGGGTGATCTAGGAATAAATTTATGGATTTCAACATTTTCCGAAGATAGATTAGTAACTGTTAATATATGACTATACTTAGAATCCTGTTCGTCCAACAACACAACGCCTGATAAGCGTCTGTTCACCGTATGACAACGATCTTTCCATATGTTCATGACCTGAAAACTTGATATATTGACGTAAAAAAAGTAAAAAATCAGTAATACAAAAACAATCTATAATTTAAGATAAAAAATTTTCATTCAAACTGATGTATATGACCTGTTTTGCAGAAATAACCACAAGTCATAAGTATATAAAGCAATATAAATAAAAGCTGAAAACAATTAAGCCCAATAACTGCTCAGCCAAGTATCGAAAAATGCACTTATAAATAATAACCTTTGAGAAAGCTTCCCTTACATCGAACTCTGGCAATGTTGACAATGGAGCTGTAGTAATCTTCATAAAATCCATTTCAGGAACCTGTAAAACAAAAGAATAATTCCAAACAACTGCATCGTGTTACTAACTGCGAAAATATCCATCCGTTCTCAAGTATAAAATGCAACCATGGCAAGATTTGCAAAGTTATCAAAGGGAAGAAAGCCGAACACTGAGTTTGGCCCAGCATAGAAACTGTACACAATTCTAAATTCATTTTCAAAAATTTAAAATGAATGAAAATAAACGACAACTTTATGCAACTTCACAATACTCACATTACACAAATTTAACAGACATAATTAAGTACATATCCATATAAGCAGCACTTTGACAAAATAAGTTAAAAATTTTTCGTGCTTCTATTAAATCAAAACCTAAATATCCAAAAACTGCGCAACAGAGCTATGGATTCATGAATATGAAATCTCGCAATTCTTTTGCAAAAACGATTTTAAAAAAAAATAGATAAATAAATGAAAAAATTTATAACTACACGCGATGATAAACAAGATATGGATCACAATCACTGAAAAAAAAAGCGGAAATATATTAGTCCAAAATAGTTAACTCAAAATAATATTGATCATAGCAAAGAACTTTCATTATAACTAATTTCATCAATTACCAAACTAAGTGTCAAGACCGATTATTGAACGATTCGCTTGGTGTAGAATATCGTCGGACAACATCGGAGGGCGCAGATATATTGCCATGCGGCAGTGGGATCCATTGTGATGTTCCAGTTCCTATACGATGCCCCGAAAGATGTGATTCTGAAAACCCATGAAATTTGAACTCTGAATGAAAATGAGTTTATCTCAAATCGCCAATCTTTCCTTCGCATTTGCCAAAATATTTTGGTAAATACCCTCACTTTGTATTATCTAATCGGTTGACTAATTATTTACTAACGCAATCTTTTCTTTCTACAACATATACTTTCCAAAATCAGTTGCTTAGCTTAAGATATAAATAAAGCTAAAACATGGGTTTCTGAAATCGGAAAGTAATGAATGACCCACCTGCAAATGTACTGCATTGCTTCTGACGTTGTGGCCCATAACCAGCAAGATGCGAAGCACCGCCTTCCTGAAACTCTTCACTAGGCAAAAGGGGTACCCAACTGGAGGTTGATGGCGTAGGGTCTTCAGCAGCTTCTCGTAACGGTGCGGCAGCAGGTGGTGGCGGTGGAGGCGGCCGTAACAAAGCTAATTCTGTAGCATAATTTTCACGTAATTTTCGATTCAATTGTCGACGTTTTCTTTTCGCTTCTTCTTCCATTTCTTCTTGAATTCGCGCTTCACAAACTGCTCGGATACGTTCCATTTGTTCCGCTTTCTTGAGATCTTCCCGTCGAATCACTTTTCGAACGATAACATGATGACCATTGATGTAATGTTCTCCGATATTTATACAGCTCTGACACGATTCAACTTCATCAAATGTAGCATAGGCAAAATACAATGGTTTCTGAAATCATCCAGCAGTTGAATAACTTCAACATCTTTATCATCTTTGAAATACTTCATAATTTTCTTGGGCAGATTTCACTATTTTAGTGCTATATTATCTAGAATATTTGATCATCACTATATCCACAACATTTAGAAGGCCATCTCAAATATAATACTAAAATCGAAACAATGTTAGTATGATGAAACTTTAAACTAAATCATTTTCTTCCAGAAATAAAAATAAAAGTGAAATTATTCTAATATCAGTTTCATTTTTCGAGATTTGAATTAGAGTGCTTGCCATGCACTTTTCAGTAATCTTCAATAGTATTTAGATCTAAAATTAAACAAACAGTACTTCATTTAGTGTATCCACTGCATAGTCAACATGAACTGTACCAAATTTTGAAAAATATTCCTCAATTTCATCGATCACAAGTCGTGCACCGAGAAATGAAACTAGAATTTTTCGTGTGCTAATATACTTGACAATCGGATTCGAAGATATCTAAACAGTACATTCAATGAAACAACGAATGCAAAGAATGAATTCAACCTCAATGATAAATTGTTAAAAAATTTTAATATTTGCTAGAATTGAAAAAAAAAAAAAAAAAATTGAACCAAATGAATTTACTAACGCCTTTGATTGGGCGCATTTCAATTTGTACACCATCTATTGAATGTGGTTGCGCTTCAAGACACTCTTCACAATGGTGATCCCATACAAAACAGATAAACCCGTAACCCCGAGAACGCCTCGTATTCTGAAAATTAAATCGAATTTCAAATCAAAACGAGCTGGAAATCAAATGAAACAATATGGATAATATCATCTATCATTAGCAAATGCGAGTGAATATTAATAATAACAAAAAAAAAAAAAAAAATGAAAAATGATCATAACTATGTGAGTAACTTTGCTGACAGTAATCTTATGTTAACATTACTGAATTGGTAAATGATATACCTTATCAAACATAACAATGCATTCGGAAAGTGGGCCCCATTTCGTGAAAAATCGTTCAATATCAGTTGTCGATGTCTTTAGATTCAATTTCTCCAATAATATCCTTCTTTCTTCCGGTATATTCGACATCTGTAATCAGCTTCCATTCTCACAATTATTTCAATGAAATCAAAAAATTTCATTCAAAGTTTCTCATATGAAAATATCTGACGAAGAAATTATTTCATAGCACAGCATTAATGTCAAAATAGGGAATGTGTTCAATATTAAAGGAATCAATTATGAAACATTTCTATCAGAGCTACTTAACGCCTTGAACTTTTTAAATGAAACATGAAAATATCACAGAGAGGAAGGAAAATCCTGGCAAATAAAATAGCAAAATACAAAAACTAATTAATAACTGCACATCTTTTTTGCACATTTACAAGTAAATCTTTTGAAAGTTTTTAAAAGTTTAAAACTTTTTGCACATTTAAATTGCACATCTTTTTTGCACATTGCACACCCTTTTTACACATTGCACATCCTTTTTGCACATTTAAAAGTGATTTCAATGAAAGACGACATCTTGACTTTAGATTCACTATACTTTGATTAAACAGTCTATAGCATTAAATTACTGAAATAGATTATTAGCGTAATGCTAAGGCAATAATTATTTTTAGCATTAAAATCATAGGGCATAGAATTCCTCTGAAAAACTAAACTGTAACAGGAATCAAAGTTATATGGATATGAGAGAAGAATTCGCATTTCTTCTGGAAAAAACTACATTACAACAGAAGTTCTGCGAATATGGGAAAAGAATTCGCAATTTCTGTGAAATTGCGAATTCAAAATAAATACTTTTATGGATTTAAAAGATAAATCCTTACTTCCTCTGAAAAATTACTTATAATAGAAGTGGTAATAAATTAGAAATTTGGTAAGAATGCTTATGCAAACATTAGTTTTTAAGCAGAAACTGACGAAAAAAAAGCATAAAGTGCAAAACTATAAAGGAATGATATTGATTGCAAAGGGATTTTGAGCTGCGAAAGATGGATTTGTCTCGAAACGAATGTCTGAAATACGATTTGTCCTGCTGAGGTGATCGACTGTAGAGGCTTGTGCTGTTCTCGTCCGATTGTGAAACGTTTTTATGAAATCATTGTTCTGTAAGTGTTCTGTTGCTATGTGAGTGCTTTGGAATTTGTCGGAGATTTTCGAAGGGAATGGATGTTTTAGGAATTCTCGGGGGTACTAGTATGCGGTTTTTCCGGAATTTCCAGGAAAGAGACCGGTTTTTACTATAATCCTATAGTTAATAGAAAAACGAAAAATTCGTTAGGAAAAGGTTAAAAAAAGATGGCAATGTAAAAGATGTTTATGATAGATTGGAGATTTCCGGAAGGATAAAATGAAAGATAAATTATTAATTGAGGCTAAATGTGGAGAATAAGATTTGATTGAATCGAGATACAAGAAAAAGTTTGTCCTAAATCCTCAAGAGTTGTCCTGCGAACAGGCAAGATATGTATGTGTTCTCATATAAATCGTATTGAATCAGAGGTGGATCATAATCATACAGCTGATTTTGAATGACTTGAGTATTATGGCTAATGTCAAATCTTAATCGATCTGGTGCAGCTAAGGAACCTATTTGAGTGATTTGATCATCTAGTGATTTGATCATCTAAGTGATTTGATCATCTAGTGATTTGACCATCTAAGTGATTTGATCATCTAGTGATTTGATCATCTAAGTGATTTGATCATCTAAGTGATTTGACCATCTAAAATTTCTCAGTGCAAGGTGCAGAAGATGTTTGGCTGAGTGGTTTCTTTTTAGGCTTTGTCTTCTTCCTTTATCAATAGTTGCTGTAACTGTGACACCTTTGCAAATTGAGCCAGATTTAACTATGCACCTGTGTAAATATGTCTTTAATTTTATTGGTATTTTTTACTGTAACTGTATTTTGAGTAGTATAGTTTGCAGTACATGATTGGTCTTTTTTTTTTTGAACCTCAGTGCTTGACACTGAGATGGTAACGAGGAACTCTCCAGAATCCCCTGCTTGTCCACCTGACTGGCCATAAAAAGATGTTTTATCAAGTATGATGGTTATCTTTTCTCCCTTTTGAGCAAAATCAATAATTTTATTTATTACTGGATAGAAATCGATGAGAAAAAAATGATTGTAAATGGATAATGTAAAATATCATGAAGTCGATCTATGAGTCCAAAAATCAGGTTATCAGACATGATAAAAGCGTCATTGTGAAACTATTTGGTTACAGAAATGTCATCTGGAACTATACGATGACAAAAGCGCCTATTTTTGCATTGCTGATATCTTTTTTTTCGTCAAATAGTTGAGCAGATACATTGTTGCAGTGTACGTAACAAAAACATAAAATTTAGTTCTTGACAAGATACGCAAAGATCAAAAGTCGATTTTGAACTGTTAACATGTCGGATTTCTTAAATGAAGCAGAATCAAAATTTCCAGCTTATTCATTTGATAAGGATGATTGGCCATGAAAAAAAAAAAAAAAAAAAAAAAAAACGATGGTCTTAATTGCTTTTGTAGAGCGGATTCTGGATGTTATACAGTCTGTGGATCAACGAATGGTATCCATTTTGAAAGGGTGGATTGAAGTTACAAATGGAAAGGTCAAAGGAGAGAGGGGAGGCAGCAAATAAATAATTTGTTCGAAGGACTTGGTTTCCTACATTTCAAGTCCTGTGCAGGTGTTTAAAATTAGCTGTCATAAACATCTTGTCTATGTTGTCACAAATTACGATGCATAGATTTTTTCCCGAAAAAAGGAAAATAGGCTAATATTTGACGAAAGAGTCTGTCAGATCTATTTCCATGTTTTTCAGAAATTTTGAGCGGTTGTGTCGCCTAAAAGATCTTACCATAGTGGCTCAGCCGATTATTACAACTGCAGGAGAATTGCTTCTGAGGATATTATCATTAAAGGAAAATCTGTACTGCAGCTCCACGACAATTCGGGCGATTTTTAGTGAGTGAAGTTTTTTATATTATCGCATGAATTTGTATGAACGAGTTTGAACCTGATGACTTGTTCATATTCATGTGCAATTCATATTATTGATAGAATTCAGTAACTCTATATGAAGAAACTGAACAAAACAATCAGATGATGAAGTGAAACAAACTCCTGATAATGTGGCATCAACGAATAAGATTTCATGCTGGCATTGGCATCAGTGAATTGAAACTTCATTGCTGGCATTCCAGTTCTTTATCGACGTGATGTTTTAAGAAGTTAGATAAAAAATACACAGTTATTCTGGGATGGAGAAGCAGTTTGTAGATTATCCCTGGTTCAAGTAGATATATCATTTTTCTTTATCTAAATTTTTTTTTAACAGCTGAATTGTTAATTGTAAGATGATATGAAATCCTAAGGTAATTAAGAAGAGAAAAATGATAGAATCAAAACGTTTTTCACAAGAATTTGCTGTCTGCCGAAAACGAATTAGATTTATTTCTGATAAAGGAACCGTCTCACTCTGATTTCTTCGCACTTCTGGTAAGAAGTCCCAATATTTGTGCTCAAAAAATTTTTAGATTACCTAGGCAATGTTTTAATTATTAGTGAAATTTTGACATTTCTTCTCAATTCTGATTCAAGGAGTGCGTTATCGTTTTTCTGAAATTGTATGTGCTTTCATGTTAAAATACTACTAGTTCATTTAATGGTGATACTGAAAAGATTGGTGAGTTTTTCAAGCGGAAAGAGTTGGAAGAAGAACATGTCCATTCTTTATTGCATTGTATTTGCTGGGTCCTAAAATTTTGCACTGTACAGCCAACTCATGAAGGCTTTTCTGCCATCTTGCAATAGATTATTGCGAGTATTTTGGATTCTGTTCAAAGGGCTTATTGTGTAGATGCCTGATGAGCATTTTTGTTCATATCGAGTATCATCTAGAAGTCTCCAGTATTAAAACACGCAGTAAGAAAGATTTTTAAAAGAATTTGATTTTGGCGTCAAATAACTTAATTTATTTTTAATTTTTTGATCTCTTTTTAGAGGTATTTTGTGGAAATGTCAAAACGTTCATCACCGGGGAGTGATGACGACTCTCCTGGTGCATCAGCAGATGAACCACTTTATAATAAGCGAAGACTTGTTGAATTTGAACCCGTTCGCATTTGTTCAGTCAGTGGGACGGTAAATTTTCACTTTTTTTTCTCGAATTTTTTGAAGATCTACATTTGTCTGGATTCTCCATCTGAGCTATGATAAAAAAATGCATATCTTGCATCCTGGTAGTATGCTCAGCTAAGCTTTAGAAATTTTTCAAAATTTTATACTATTCAGATATATTTTCTTATTCTCAAAAAAGACGTTTAAGAGCAGTGAATAAAATTTTTTTTTTTTTTCGAGTAACTTTACTTAGCATGTAGTTTTTCTAGACCATCTCTTTGTTTTTTGTTTTAGCAGTATATCAGCTTGTGGAATATCACTTTCCGATCGCTTTGAACAATGCCATTTTTTTAGAGTGATATCGATGCGAAAGTTTTGGCGGTTCAGCATTACAAGTTATCTGAACGTTTCCGCCTCAAGGAACGTCAGACGACACAATTACAGCATCGCGTCGAACAACTGGAAAGTAGACAAGCTCAAGATGATGCGATGATGTGTATCATTAACCGTTTCTGGAATTTAGTAAGCTGTTTTTCAGCGGCATTTTCAGTGCGCAGTATATTTGTGTATCGTATGTTGCGTTGCATATCGTTGTATGCGGAAAACATCAATTATTATAAGATATAATGCATCAGCTTAACTGAAATTGTAAAATTTCAAAGATTGAATTGTATTTTTTGTCAAAGTGAAAACATAACCAAGAATAATCGACTTTCAGTTCGATGAAAATGTCAGGATATTGTTGCAAAGGTTTGATGCCGAAACAGCGGTGGAAGGTGAGATCAAAAGTAAGTGTTCAACTTATTTCCATTGTTTTTCGATTTCGAAACTCATATGAGAATTTGATATTTGAAAATTTGAAATAAGTAGTAGGATGAAAAAATAAAGCCAAATGCGTGTATTTGATTTGCGATGTGAAGCCGTGAAATATTAATAAATATATAATTAGCTTCTTTAGAACCGCTTAACTAGTTTCTTTTAACTGTGATCATCTGACTGACAGAGGTCGATTTTAAACTGGCAGTTACACTCAAATTTGAAGTTCTTTGTACCTATGGTATTTGATGGGCGATTTCTGTTTTTCAGACTGAATTTAATGATAGCAGCAATGAATCATGTATCTCTGACATCTGTTCCATAAAATTTAACAAATATGCAACACTGAGAATTGATTTTAAGAAATCTATAGCAATTTTTGATCGGAATGCATGTTTCAGTGGAATGTGAAGAGACTAAAAGTTTTCTTGTAAAGCTGGCTCACTGGGACGATGAGGAGACTGAAGAAAAATTGAAACAACGGGTAGAATTCAGGTCAGTAATAGACATCTTGTTATTCAGTTCAATTTTTCCAATTTCTGAGTTTGTTAGTCATCATAATTTAACATTTTCTTAATTTTTTGTCAATGACTTCTTAGCAATCCTCGTTACATAGAGATGAAAATGATACAGAGAATTCGACTAAAGATTTAGTTTTAAACTTTTCATTTCTTTCAATACTTTCTGATTAAAAAAAGCTTTTTCATGGATCCAGAGTTCCTGAAAGAAATATATTATAATCTGAAAATGTAGGTTATGAACTTTTAATAATCACCGACTGATATAAGATATCAATATTATAGTCGTCGAGCAATATCGAAACTGATTCAAGTGTTTGATCATATTACGCAAAGAAATGAGAAAATTGCTGAAATGATAGCATCCTGCTCGACAACAGACGAAATTTCAGATGATGGTGCTTCCTCATTTACTGATTTTTCTAATTTTTGCGGAAGTCCAGGCCTCCACTAGTTTTCCTCTTGCTTATTTTAGTTGTTTCTCTTATTAAATGATAAGGAATGAAATGCAAAACTGCTCTTACTCAGCATTATGTGAAGAAAACGTATATTTTAGAAATGAAGAGCAAAAAAGAATGAATTTGTGAAAAATATAATTAAAATTGTAATTAAGTTTCATGTTCTGGTTTTTCTTGATGTGACCTTTTCCTATAGGAGCCTCTACATCTGATGGAAGACCAACTGTGAATGCGATGCTGGTGAAAAGGAATGCAGAGTTAAGTAACGAAAACATTAAATTGCAAAAAATGATTATGAAACTTCAATCAGAAAACCATAGTCTTTCATCCAAAGTATGTTCCTCATTATTAATTAATTTCTTATTGTTCATCTGTATTTAAGAAGCTCCTGAAAATTTTTCTTTATACATTTTGAATAAAAGACGGGTTAATATTTAGGTATCAGCTCAAGAAGATAAATTAACGATAATAGATACTCGCAAGCAAGAAATGAATAATAGTCTGGAAGAAATGAAATATGAGCTGGAGAAAGCCATGCGTCGCGAGTGCAAGCTTGATTTTCGTCTTGCTGAGGTTTATTATGAATTTTTTGAAGTTTTAAAGTTTTGAAATCTGTTCTCTCTTCAAGATCTCTTTTCCTTTTAATTTTCCAAAATACCATTAGTGTTGAGGTTAATCGAACTTTTGTAATTTTGTCAAGACAATATTTGAGTTCACTGCCAAAAATTTTTCATTATTCAGCTTTATTAAATTGGAATTATTTGCAGTATGTGAAGAAAACACATGATCTAGAAATGAGTCTGATGAAAGCATCAGCAACAAATGGTCCGAATAATGCAAATAACATGAAAGCCGATTCACCGGCAACAGCCAGTGTGAATAAATCAAAAGTAAGTTATGTTGACACATTATGAATCATAGCTGGTTTCAAGGTGATTATCGAAAATAACGAGCAAAAGTTTGTATTAGTGTTGAGGCATTGAGCGAATATTAAAAATTTGATTAGATTTTTCTCAATATGTTAGATATATGTTTAAGTTCAGATTTTCCCTTTATGTTTTTTTTTTTTTTTTTTTTTTTTTTTTTTTCATTTTTTTCTCTTCTTTTTTCCAAAATTATGAATATACATTTAATTATTGCTGTTAAAAATTAAAATTATGTGGTTATACTGCTATAAAAAATTATTGTATTGTGTGGTAGCAAATCTGTTCCATACTTCCTTTTTTTATTCTGGACATTTTTGTTCAAAATGAAGAAATGAAGTACGGGAAAGTTCGTTGTCACGGAATCATTGCTTTTTCTAATTTAGCTAGAAGAAATGGAGCAAAATCTGGAAATCCAAACCGAACTAGCTGCAGCTCGTTTGCAGGAACTGCAAGAAATGCTGGATAAGAATAAGAATCTGACGAAACAAGTTGAAAATTTAAAAATGAACGTGAGTTTCATAATGACTGTTTGCGAAATATTATTATGGAGCCAGAATTACAAATGCAACTTGAAAATCTCTTTTTCAGTTAAAGAACATTCCGACAGAAGTCATTAGGACATCCATTGAATATACTACACTGCAGTCACAGTTTTCTTCGCTTTTTACAGAAGCGAATCAGATGAGGCAAGTTATTTTTAAAATAATTCATAAATTTCTTCAATCTCGTCCAGAATGCTGTGTTTAATTTCATGTAATTTGCTTTTATCTGGGATCAAGATGCATTGCATAAGCATTGAAGGGATAAATGTTTTGTAAGCTTGCATATATGATGAATTAGAACAATGCAATTATCATGTTTCCAAAACATTTATGGAATAAGAAAAATAATGAAACTAGTGGACTGTGAATTAACCAGACTGCATATTTTCAGACAGCAAATTGAAACGGCGAAGTCACAGTTGGCAGCCTTACGCAGTGCGCATTCTAAACAGATCGAAGTTATGGAGGTTTGTTTAATTTATAGCGTAGAAATTTAGTACATAGAAAATGTGCTTTGTTAGAATTTATTGCCATAAATTCGGCGAATGGAAATCAATAGTTGTAAAGAATAGTTGTTATTCAAAATCTGCTTGCAGAGTGAGGAATGTCAGGCTCGTGAGCAAATGCAGGATACGATGAATAGGCATGAGGAAGAATTATATCAAGTACGAAGGGAGTATGAAATGTTACGTCTGGAGTTCGAACAGAACCTTTCTGCCAATGAGCAGTCAGGTATCGTTTTCTAGACAGTTCTCAGTATTCTGGTAGTATTCTACAAGTCGTTACTGAACACCATCCAAATGAGCCATGTTTCAGGTCCCTTAAATAAAGAAATTCGTCTGATGCTTGCATCAGCAAAAGCTGAAAATCAGCAGCTAAAACAAGAAGCAAATCGTTTCAAGAGGAAGTGGAAAGAAGCTGTTTCTTCATTAGCTAAAGTGAGTTTTTAGTTCAGAGGAAATGAATTCTTAAGCATATATGATGCTTTTGATATATACAAATTTTTATAGAAACTTGATTTTACATTTCTTTTTCAGTGCAATAAAGAATTAGAAAGCGAAAGGCGTTACCGTGAAAGATGTTTGTTAATTGAAATAGAAGATGATAATGATGCATTAGCATCACCAGATCAGGACAGAAATATTGCGGAACCCTCGGAATCGATATTACATGATGGTGGAAGCTGCGAATATAACAATGAAATTGATGGTGAAACCGATGTTGGAGCACATCCAAATAGAGTGATACAGTTAGTCTAATGCAATATAAAATTTTCATTTGTTGAATCATTGTTAAATAAAGCCTTAAATAATTGATTAGATGGTTGACCAATGATTAAGAAATTAATGCTCCTTTTATTAATGGTACTTCATCATTTTCCTAGATGATTACAGATATCTTGAAAGCTTCCGCACTTTCGCTAATTATATGAATCAGTGGATTTAATTATATCTATTTCAGGAAATTAAGGAAAAAAGTTGCCGATTTGCAATTGAAAATAGATGCTCTAAATGCATTAACAGCTGAACAAAGGGAACGAGCTGAGGTAATTTTTTTGAAATGAAAAAGCAAGAAGAAAGGAGATATTTATCACTGATGATTAGCATAACTAACAGCTCGGTCAGAAGTACATTTATTTCAGAATGATCTATTTTTTTGCTTTTTGATGCATCCAGAACAATTATGCATCAGTCGCATATATATTCATTTGCAAGAAGTTCTTGCTTTTCTAACCTTTTTGAGAATTGGATTTGATGAAAATATCTTTCGATAATATTGTTTCCACATCTCAGTACTTTATAAATCACTAAGGAATTCATGTATTTTAGCTGCTGGCACGTGAAAGAAGGCTGAAACTTGAAAATGATAAGTTGCAGCTGCACATTAAAAAACTTGCTGGTGCCGATCATAGAGAAAAAATGAAATACTATTCGGATGAAGCGCAGAGAAAGATCAGGCTAGCTTTTTATATTTTAAATTATTCGATTTAAAATTTCTTATTTTCTCTGTTAATATAATATGACAACTAATATGATTATAGTATTCATGGTTTTTTCAATTAATACTTATCATTCTTGTAAACAATTAAATGCAGAATATTTTTTGTTCTTTACAGAAGTCTAGAAGAAACAGCAGATCGCCTCCGTAAGGAAGCACATTCGGCGAGACAAGAAGAAGAAGGTCTCATGAACGATGTTGAAACTACGGGTCAGGCATTTGAAGAAATGCAAGAACAAAATACTAGATTATTGCAGCAACTTAGAGAAAAAGTATAGTTTTGATCATAAAATTTTATTATCTGATGCTCTTTGTTTTGCGAATAAGAAAAGTAAAATGAGAGTGAAATGATTTCTTTGTACTAAGAGAACTTTTTTGTTTCTTTTTCTAATTTTAATTTATAGTGTTTCCGGAATTCTGCTTCAAAGCCAATGATTTTATTTTAAATTCTTTTTTATATTGCAGGATGATGCAAATTTAAAATTGATGGCAGAGCGAATACGTGCCAATCAATATCAAAAAAAGATGAGTGAAGAAAGAGAGCGCACGGAAGAACGCATTAGTAGTTTGCAGAATCAAATCGAAGCTCAGCAGCTCATGATATCGAAATTAGAAGAGACGGAAAAGCTTTTGAGACAGAAAAATTCTCATTTAGAGCATCAATTAAGGTTAGATGACTGTTGCAAAGTTTAATTATTTCAATTATATTTTGTTTCAGAAATCCATTGAATATTAAATCATAAAATTTATAAAAATAGAAAACTGAAAATGTTAGGAGCAAGTTTTCGTGAAAATGGGTTGCCTTATTTGTCTGTGTGTGAGGATTCGGAATTGGAGTTATTTTTATTAGTTAGCTATTCAGGTAAGTATACTTCGTGATTATGAATACTACATTTGATTGATTTATTTTTTTTCAGAGCTTTGATAGCTATAGAAAGCTGTTGTAGTTCATTTACTTTCGAAATTTTGTCCAATGTTTATTTAATTTAGATTGATCGAACAGGCGAATGATATGCATAAACGAAAAGCAATCGAATGTTCGCAAACATCAGCCGATTACAAGGCTCAGTTGGAGAAGTGCAGCAGTCAGCTTAATGATGCACAACAGGTTTACTTGGTTTTCATAGTATCAGATTTCAGATTTTTGACTTCAGATTAAACTCAAAAAATATCTGAGAACTTAAACGGTTTCTTCATATATAAAATTAATGGATCTTGCAGGCTGTGACAACAAAAACCTCACAGCAGGAAGTGGATTCTTTCAAAATAAAGCGTTTAGAAGAAGAGAAAAGTATTCTCAGAAAGAAATTAGAACGGACAAAAAAGATGGAAAAAATGGAGAATTGGGATGAAGTGCTAAATGAAGAAATTAGGGAACTCAAGGTTTAATTTATTTTGTTTTTGTTTTTGAAAATTTTAGATGTTATATTTAGTATAAACGATCTTCTCCAGCGTTCATTTAATTCATGCTTAAATAATAAAGTATTGAACTGTTATATTTGATCATTATTTTTTTCAATAAATTTGCATCTTCCAGGATATTTTGACTTGCCCATCGTGTAAGGTGAGGCGGAAGGATGCTGTGTTGACAAAATGTTTCCATGTGTTTTGTATGGAATGTATGAAGACACGCTATGAAACACGAAGACGGAAATGCCCGAAATGTAACGCTGCATTTGGTGCAAATGATTATCGTCGGATGTATTTTACGTAGTAGGAAATTATATTTTCTTTTCTTGTTACTCGAATTCATTTGTCCAATTAAATAGATTTTAAATTATGTCTTGTATTCCAATTGCTGTATTGGAAAATTATGTCTTGTATTCCAATTGCTATATTGGACTTTCAGCTTTGGGTTTCATTAATATGGAGATTTTCTTTGTGCAGTATTTTTTCGTGTATGCATCAGTCTTTTTTGTTCATAAGCGTAAAGTGATAGAATTTTTCAGATTTTTTTTCAGAGCACTTTCAGTATTTGATTGAATCACAGATTATTTCAATTTTATTTTCTTTCGCCTTCATTACTTCCATCCTGAAAAATCGAAATTATTAATCAACTTTTTATCGGTCCGCTTATATGCTTCATTTCTTTAGGCAATGCTTTTCTTTCGGTTGTTCATTTATGTTTTTTCGAATGCGAGCTTGAGCTTGAATTCAGTCATAAGTACACAGATTTACTGTATTTTTGGTGTGCGTTGTATACCAATTATCATTTGTAGTTGTGACAGCTTTTTTGAAGATTATCGCTTCCGCTTGGTAGCGGCAATTTTAATCATTAGATAACTAAAACATAAATTATCGATGAAATTCCTGATTCATTTACCGGTAAAATGTATGTCGTTATTCTCTTGCTGATATATTGTTACGATCTGTTTTGCTTCTCATATTTTCCTTTCTTCGTTTATTTGTATTATAGAACTTCTTTTGCGGCAGTGACAGTGTTTTGAAACACTTTTTTCTATTATCATATACGTGAATTTCAATTTGTTTATGCCATTAATTTGAAATATTTCGTGTCCCTCTCGTTATGTTTATATTCACAGTCACTGAAATGGATTCTTTAAATTATTTGTTGCATCTTCAACCCTATATTTTGTTTATTAATGTCAAAGAAACCGTATTTGTTTAGGTTTAGGGAGTATGGCTAAGAAACATGTCAAGGTTTCAGAAGTCTATTTTTCTCACTGAATTTTATAAAATTTTAAGAAATAATAACATTTTTCTAAGCCTGGCCAACCTTATTTTAATAATTTTGAGAGATTTAAAAAATAGGACGTGACATAACTCAATTCTGCATTAAAAAATAGGATATTATCAGGAGCTTCTAGTTATGTTGAGCGGTTTTAAGTATTTCATTTTATTATTTCATTTTGTTTTTTGGGACGAATATTTGAATTAATAAGTAATGAAAGTGATTTGAAATTTGAAAAAATGAAAGTAATTTAGGAAATTGGGCTAATTCTCTCTTCAATTTAGATTCTTTGCACTGTATTTAATACAACCGCTTAAGTAGATGGATGTGTTGAAGTGATATAAAACTCATTGCTCAATTAGTTTTTGGTATTAAAAAAAAAGTCTTCAATGCGGGATTATTTTAAATAGGAAATGGTGAGTCTGATCTTACAATAGAATCGAACGCAGAATAAAATTAAATGAATAGATGGGTGATTAATGAATTCAATACCCGAT
>KZ270181.1:3443-15077 GCA_002249935.1 Onchocerca flexuosa
ATTGTTGTCCTTTGCTTGGTATGTTTTTTGCAATATAATTGAAAATTTTAAAATTTCCGAAAACTTCCACTGAACACTCAACATGTTTACACGGAAAATCTTCAAATAAAAATTAGTATAATTGTAGATAACAATGTCTACTAACAGCCAAATGCTTCCATTTGTGATCAAACTACCATTAAAAAAAAGCCAAACTCAACAAGGTAATTACTGCATTGAAATTAACCTTTCTATTTCCAAAATTAACATCATTAGTTAACATCATTAGATAATTGACTTTAAAGGAGCTTTAGAATATCCAGTGAAACATTACAAAAATCTTTTTTGATTTGTGATTTCACATGCAATTTTGATAGTTTAACAGTAGAAATGATCGAAGTACTTAGAGTAAAATCATTTATTTTTTGGTAAAAATATCTGTTCATTCTTCTGCTTCATTTGCTAGCAGTATATTAGCTAAAACAATATGAGAATAGAATTAAAACAAACAAATCCAATAAGTAAAAACGCGAAAAATGAGAAAAAGTGCATATACCCATAACATAATGAGCGTTCAACAACACTATCATTTCAGGTAAAATACAATTTAAAAAGACAGAACCAGTGACGCAATCAGTCCACGAAAATGCTTTTAAACTGGTGTAAAAAACAAAATCAACAGTAATAAATTAGTATCCCTTTACAGAGTTGCCTTCATAACTTTTATGTTTCTTGAAATTTCCTATTATTTACTATGCATTATGGTTGCAATATCATCAATAGAGGCTTGCGGATCTTCCTTACGTAATAATAAGTATCCTTGTATTTGAGCTGGACTTATTTTCATATTCAGTGTTGTTGCGGCTTTTTGAAATCTCAAAGCCATCTCTTCAGTAATATTATCACCGTAGAAATGTTTAAACATCTATAAAAGTTTCGTTTACAATTTTCAATCATTCAAACAAGTATTATGTTGTCGGTTAAATAAATGATACTAATTTTCTCCTTACCGATCAATAAATAAAAAAACTTTTTGCGGGTCAGTATAAACACATCAAATCAGATTCATATACTCAGTAAGCAGGTTGTATTATTCTTTTGCTCGCATATATAAGAAGTGGAGCCAGTTCGCTAAAGCATGATTTATCTGTTTTCGTTCAAAGAACTTTGTTTATTTTACTAGCCTCCCTAGAAAATCCAGAATTTCTAGATATTTTCTAATTCAAAGATGTGCACCACACAAATGTGAAATCAACTTTTGCAATACTACACAGAAGTTGACTATTAGAGGCATTTCGTAAAATTGAATAGGAAATATACCTCAGAAAACATAGTCTCCGTGCAATAACCAAAATATTGTTTCACATCGACACGGCCTGGACGTATTAGAGCTGGATCAAGACGATCAATATGATTAGTTGTCATGAAAAGAATTCGTTCATCTGCACTAGCGACACCATCAATCGCATTCAACAATCCCGAAAATGTCACTCTGTAAATATACGATTTACTTTACAATACTGAAAGATTAAAAAAATCAACGACTCAACTAATCATAGCTCGTACTTTACAACCTTACTCAATTGTTTTTTGAACCCAAAACCCAGCTAAACTTTTCAATTACATATCAAAAAAAGCGTACTTTACCACTGAAAATTTGTGGTTTTTTATACAAATTTGGATAATAATATATTATTGCTGTTGCTAAAATCGCGAAGGAGTTTTCAGAGAATAAGTGATTTCTTTGTTTTTCAAATGTATCTCTTGCTTAGTTGTGAAGATTTATTTCTTTGTTTATAGGTCAATTGGTTTGTAATCTTGATTCTTTGTTGTAGGCAAGGTCACGCGCCAAAAAAAAGACACGATCTCAAGCGCTAAAAATGGCGCCTTATTGTAGATTAAACTCTATCGGGTTCTCCCTCTATAAATAAGAAGAGGGTTCTGACCATTGGATCATTTGTCAAAGAGTGGGACATATTAGTCTATACTTTGTCAAGCCTTCTTTTGAATTATGATGTCGCTATTGGAACTGCTTTGTCATAAGAATTGTTACTGATATAATCGAATTGTAATTGTCACATGTCTTGTCGTACTATCAGATTTTATAATAAAGGCTTAATAACCCAAGTTAGAGGCATCGAGAACAATACAAGAGAATTTAAGAACTCTCAATAATTGTCACGGTTAAAAAGATCGGCGACAATTGCAAACTTAACCTTGTCAAGCCTTCATATGCTTTTGCCGATTGCACTGGGTCGTCACGAGAACCAAAAGCGGCATCCACATCTTCCAATACTACTACACTCTATTCAAAATTCAGTTTATTCCAGCCAATCCATTAGATTCAAAAACATATAAATTAATTATTCTATAAGAGCGTATGCTTTCTGTAATCTTGATCAACGACTTACATAAGGAGGTGGAGTATTCAGAAGATGATTTAAGCGATCATCATCAAGCGTTCGTTCACTAAGTGATAACATGCACACGCTATAACCGAAATAGCTGGCTAATGCAGCAATGAAACTACTTTTGCCGGATCCAGGCGGTCCATAAAATAAATAGCCACGACGATATGGAATTCCACGTTCCGTATACCTTCAGAACAAATTACTATAACTTGAACACCATGAGAATTGTGAGTAAAAAGAATAAATGAAAAAGTGTTACCAAAAAAAAAAAAAATATTCCTAATGAAATCGTACTTATTTGAGAGTACCATTTGGAAGATGAGCAAAACTCTTGGAAATCATTCACGATTGAATTTGCAACACCATCGTCTAACACAACCGATGTTAAAGGTCTTTTTCGCATTGGTGTACCGAAGCGACGCCATTCTGGCCCTACAGCTCGATAAACAACCAAACCCGTTTCAACCTGAAAAATACATGCCTGTAAACTGAATTTTACCTAACCGGAAAAGTTTTATCATAATTTCTCTTCAAATAAAAAAAGTCAGCTATTAAAAAGCTCCTTCATTTTCTGCAGTTGGATATTTCGTAAATTTTTAGCCGTGATAAGATACAAAAGATAGAGCAAAAAATCTAAATACAAAAAAAAAAAAAAATGGAAGATGAGATAAACTGAAACAAACAAGTTTTAAATACAATAAATGAAGCCATTAAAAATTCTACATGTTGCAGCGCTTCTGAGGTAGCTTTATCGAGCAAATTTTTCAAAAATCGTACATCAATACCTGTAATTGGAAGCTTTAAACATTAAATAATATGAAAAGAAAAACAGAACAGTATCAGAAACAAAAAAAAAAAAAAAATAGAACATACCCAAAGTGGTTAATGTAACCGTTTCAAAAGGTGTGCGATAATTTCCTTTCTGTATGACTTGTTTTTCTCGCTGTCTTTCTACCTTAATAGCACGAAGGAATAAATCAGAATTGGGTTTTGAAAATTAAAAAAATAAACATATTTTTTGTTTGTTGATATAAACTAGGGAATTTCAATATCAAACTTTGATACTACCTGTATCCATCGATAATTATACGTGAAATAATGCATTCCATGTCCTGGTAAATATGTGAAATTCGTAACTGTTCGACCACTTTCTGCTTGACTAATTAAGGTATGCACTGAAATCTGCCGTGTTTGACGTGCACTATTTCGATTAATATAATCGAGCAGCCATGGATATGCACTAAATTTTATCAATTCTTAACCGACATTCCACATATATGACATTTAAGAATCAATACGTGTTGAGCAAAATCAGTAAATTGGAGGAAAACTTTTCTATACGTTTTTCGCGTCACAGATATAAAATCCATTTCCAGTACCAATTAGATTATTTATTATGATATTTTGATGTTGTAAGCTCTTACTTCTATTATCTACTTTCTTACTTTTAAAATGGACGTAAAAAATTGTAACGATTAAAAAAGGTATCTCCAAGATCGATCCGCAACCGAGCAATCTTATGTATGCACGTTCATGTTGGTAATACAAATCATTGAAATGAAATCAAAAAACCAGTTAGGCTAGATTTTTTGATCATCGTTTTAAAATGACAACAAATGACAAGTACTTACGGATCCTCGTTACTAATTTGCAACGATATCAAAAATCGTCTTCTGAATAATGTATTCGATATGACCGCCAATTTTCGAGCGATTGACAAACAAATTCCAAGGCCTGCAAGTCCGGCACCAGCTCCAAAGTAAGGATTTGTTGACAGATAACTGTATATCTGAAACTTGAAATGAAAAAAAAAAAAAAAAAGAAACCGGTTGTTCGAAACAGTCACATACACAAACTAAAACATCCATGAGCAGCTAAAACCCCCCCCTAGTGACCGATCACAGTCCGTAAACGGAATACAACATGAACAATCATAGCATGATTACTTATTTACTGGAATAAACTCTCATATAGCATCGGTTATTACTTCTCACAACTTGCTTAATTTACACAGCTTCATAAATTTGCAAATTCTTCCAGTGACGTAACTCACATAACTACAGCATGTCCCTACAAACTACACTGAATAACTAAACAATAATTAAATAATTCATCAATGATATTAGCAAGAATATAAAAATTTACCTTTCCAAAACGTGTTGATTGAAGTGATTCATTCAGCAATTCACTATTCAATGATTCATTCATCTTAAATTTTCCGAAACTTTCTTATTAATTCGTCAGATTAACGACGACTAAAAAACGGAAAGCAATTCTGCTATGGATATCTCGAAGCAATATTCTATGATTTGCACGATTCTAAGCTATAAGCGGCATGATAAAAATAAAACGACAAACATTGTAGCATAGTATTTTGTTACGACGACTGGCAAGCATCAAATATCTGAAAAAAAAAAAAAAAGTTTACAAATTTTGCCAATTATATGACGCAGCGATTATGTTAAATTTTAAACAATGAAAAACTTTCAAACTCGTATTCGAACAAATTTCTACATCCAACTATTTCACTATTTGTTAAATGAAATACAAAATTGCAGAAAGTTTTATAAAAAGATACAAAGAGAAAATTAGTGATAATTACGAGTTTTAATCAAACGAATAGATGGTGTAAACAAACAGGATTTGCTATACTCAATAAAAAAATTAATCTCTAAAGCCTGGAGAAAAAAATTCCGCCACCGAATAGCATCTAGAATCCGGAAAACATCTAAAAAGTGTATAGATGACCATCCATCATAGTGACCTTAATGCGACCACATTTAACGCTGGACTATATGAAATTATGAAACGTTAATCTTATTTATTTTTTGTTTGTATGCCTTTTGGGAGTGTTTATTCTGAAGATAAGTGATAATAATAAATTATAAATAATGAAATTATTGCAAAGAAAGAGAGAACGAATGAGCCACACAAATATACACACATGCCATGACTCACTGTAAATACAATACTTCCACTAAAACTTATAAATACCATACTTTTGCTGAAATGTACACATCGAAAGTAAGTATTAAGTAATGGTAACATACGTTATCATCAAATATACCACACTTTATATCTGACAAGTTTTCTACGAAAAACATCATTGACATGCTTCTTATTTCTCTGTTTTCTTAGCTTTCTGTACCATTTTATCTTTATCCGTACCTGTTATGATAGTGCATTTAATTTGTCGTATAATTTGGAAAAAGAAAAGGAAATTTTCGAAAAATATCTTTTTGAAATTGGCAATAAATATTTCAACATTTCGGCAAATCTTTTTTTTACTTTTCACCTTTTTTATCTTTTTTTCTTTTTTTTTTATTTTTTACCGTTTTTTTATTTTTCAGTAGCGTAGAGGAAGTTTCTCTGGTGGTAAACGATACACCAATCACCAAAGGCAAAGACAATGGCAGAATCAAAAGGAACTGGCGGATTGATTCGCTCTAATAGTTTGTTTCTTTACTTTTCGCTATAAGTGAATTAATTTAATTACCTATTCCTGTAGCTTTAGCATTAAAATTATATTTGACAATTCTGAACGATAATTTTTGAAATTAAATGATTTAATGAAAGTATTACTTTCATTAAAGTATAGGTTCAGCTTCTTAAGGAAGAAATTTACAGAAATTGAGATGAAAAAAGCACAGATTTAGGATATTACTTTTATTAGTAGTGAATTTCAGTAGAAATCTGAAATAACTTGTACTTGTTCAAGTATTTAAATACATATTACTTGTAGATTTGGTAAATACATATTATATCAATTTTAGTAGGAACGAATATGAAAATAAATTAAGATGATTGTTTTTTAAACATTTTGATTCTGTTAGATTGTTGGTGTATTAAATATGATGACCGAATTGTACCAGAGTAATGAAACGATTGCATTAATAGAAAATAAAGGAAATCTGTATAAATAGAAATGTAAATGTTCGTTGTTACTTGCCAAATAATGTTTCAAGTTCTTCACCGATTGATTTGAAATTTTGATACAATGTTGCATTCGAATAAGCGCGTATTTAAAAACTTTCGGACTAGCTGGAGCGGACCACGGTCATCTCCAGCCAATATAAATATAATAATAAAGAAAGAAAAAAGCAAGTCCTTTCTTATCATGTATTTTATTTGCATTCGTAGATTCACTATTAGTAATATGCATAAGATAGGATGAATGAATGGATTTACTTTACTTATACCTTGCTTATAATTTAAGTTTAAGATCGCAGTAATAAAGCTTCAAAATTTTGGAATATTGTTCATACAAAAGATGAAATATTTGCTCAAGTTAATGAATAATGTTGCTCTTAGTGACGATAATTTTTTAATTTCGCTCAAAAATTTCCCATTTCTTTTTGAGGCAAAGAATCAATAATATCTGCTATCAGTCATGTTGGTGATTGGGAAATCGGTGATCGCTGTCAGATTGGTGGGAGAATGGGAAATATTGTATATATTGGACCGGCAAGGTTTGCACCAGGTGAATGGATAGGTGTTGTTCTTGATCAACCACTTGGAAAAAATGATGGTTCTGTTGATGGGCATCGATATTTTTCCGTAAGTACTAAAGTTTTATTCAGAAGTTGAGACTTTTTTTTTTACTTTTGTATGTTTTATCAATAAAAAAAAATTGAATTTTAGCATCCAAAACGTTAAAAGATTCCTCAGAAATGGCGCGTAAAATTTTTCAGTGTGAACCAAATCATGGATTATTTTGTAAAGCCAGTAAACTGGAACGTGTGGAGTCACCGAGCCCGTCAACTGAAACATCACAAAATAATCCATTTTGCAAAGAATATGGGTTTGCAGTTCATTTTTTTTTTCTTCTATGAAACAGGCAAAGGAATGAATGTTTTGGGATTGTTAGTCGATTCGAAATGAGCAAGGAAGAATTGGGTCGGAGAATGAGCGGATAATGGATCGGAGAATTAATTATTTAAAGATATATGATGTGGATTTTATGCTACCAGCTGGAAGTAGATGTAAAATTTTCATATAAATCTGGAATTACATAGATTTCAAGCCATAAAAATCCTTGTGATATATAATTTGACTGGTTAGATAATTGTTGTTAAAAATATTCATTATTGATATTTAGGGTGGAGATCGGTGATCGAGTTATTGTATCGGGTGGTAAATGTGGAAGATTGCGCTTCCTTGGAAAGACTGACTTTAAAGACGGCGTTTGGGCTGGCGTTGAATTAGATCAACCAGTAGGAAAAAATGATGGCAGCGTTCAGGTGCTTTAAAATTAATCAACATTTATTTCAAATTTTCTCGACGTGACTAGTTTGCAATTAAATAAATAAATATGTAAATAAAGTGGAATTCTATTACTTCTAATACTTATTGAATTTTAGGGTAAACGATATTTTACATGCAAAGCACCATATGGTTTATTTGCTGCGGCTTCAAAAGTTATTCGCGCGCCTGATCAAACTTCTGCAAAATTTAAAGTATGTTGTAGTAATCGTATATTCTGTTTTTAGCTTTTAGAAATTTTTTGCATGTCTATATATATATAGCTTTTTATTTGTGCTATATTGCCGTAAAAAGTTTCTGTCCTAATCGTCTTTTTTTTTCGATTATACACAAATTATATACATGATTTTCCCTTCTTCAAATAATAGATATTTACAGTTATAAACATCTTAGATAATTAAGGGAACTATATATCGATCAATTACTCTTCTGCCGTGATGACAGTCTAGTATTTACTTATAATCAAGAGTAATTCAAACTAAACTGCTAAAGCATTTCAAAAAATTTTCAATTATTTAAATATTAAACATTTTGACGTTAGACAAAAAAATCCTTGCAAAATTTTTAGACTTAACTGTATTTATCACGATGAGCATAATATCTGGATAATTGGCTTTATAGATTCGACATACCAAAACATCTCTACTACGGCAGCGTTCAGGTAGCCACGAGTCATTATCATCGATTGGCGGTGCATCATCGATTGCATCGTCACGAATTTCTAAATACAACTTTGCTACACCACGATCCGTCCAGGTATGAATGCTGTTTTTTGTTAATGTTTGAAATTCTCTAACGAAAGCGTTAGATAGTCTACCTTTTAATAAGTTGTTAAAAAGTAAACCTGTGCAAACAAACTCGTCACACTTAACATGTTACAGGTCTGTTTGCACAGTTTGTTTTTCGGAAAAAAACTGAAATTTTGTTTGTTTATTCGGTTGATTATATGTGATGACAATATAGTTTTGCAAAAAAATTTCTGGTATTGGACATATAAATTTTTTTTTTTTGTTGAAATTATTATTTAAAAAATTGCAGAGGCCATTTATTATTTCGTCAGCTAGAGGGCAAGAAGATTTGTTCAAAACAATTCAGGTTTGCTAACTAGATGATTATTTAAATTATTCAATTTTTATGTTAATTCGGATGTTAGTTAATTTAGAAAATGGTTTTTTTTTCTTGTTTAAACCTTTTGAACTATAGAAATCATTGATTCTTTTTCTTTCCATGATGATCTTATATTACTATCAAGTTCAAATCAAAACTCGCAATGATCATCAGTATAAATTTGCAGGAATCATTGAAAGAAAAGGAAACACATTTGGAACAAATGATTAGAGAACGTGATATTGAACGAAATGAAATGGCATCTTTGTCAAATCGTTGCGAGCTGGCAGAAGCAAAAGCAACACAACTCGAAAGTGCTAAAACTTTAGTAGACCAACAGCTTGAAACATTAAAAGTCATGTTGGATGAAAGTGAAGCTAAATTTAAGATAGCAGATAGTACCGTCAACGATCTTACTATTCAGTTGAAGGAAAAGAAGGATGTAAGAATTCGTTTGCATAAAATATAATTTGGTAGAAAAAAGGTGTTTCGTATTTTCTGCATCTTATGTATTTATTGTTCGTTATTTTTTAATTACTTTAGGACATTTTTGTGATATCTCCATTTAACGCTTAAGTTTGTAAGGCCATAATTTTCAGAATGGGTAGGTTATTCGTCAAATCAGTTTCTGTTCAGTTCGCTAGCTTCTGTCTGAAATATCCTTGGCAAGAATAATCAGTCCAGAAATACAAATCTTTTCATGTTTCATGAAGGTTCTTATAAAGTAATAATCTGTGATATACATTTACAGGCTCTTGAAGATTTAACTTTTCGTTATGATGAAGAAACCATATTGAATGCTGAAATGGCGGAAAAAATTGCGGAGTTGGAAAGAAAAAATGTTATCAAAGAAGTTAGCCCATGTATTTTAATGCCCAAAAAACTCTAGTTTATTGATATAAATTCTAATTTATTGATATTTTTTTTTTATTAATGTAAATTAATTTATGGTTTTAAATTTGAAATTTTGAAGAGCGAGGATGCGGATACTAATGAGGTATTGATAAACGAGATGGAACAAACAAAGTTGCAGTTAGAAGAACTGAAAAAACAATGCTCCAGTATGTTGCACCTTTTTTTATGTCTGCAGCATTTATTATATCTTCTCAAAGATTTTATCTTTTGTTTCTTGATGTCAGAACATATTGTGCAAAATTTTTTACATCTTCAGCTTTTGAACAAGAAAAGTTTTCGATATGTACTGGAATGAAAAACATATTATCTGTTTGCAAGCAGGATTTTACAGAGGTATGAAGATTTATATTATTTTGGAATTTAATATCGAAATATTTGTATTGATTAAAGAAGCCCATTTGCTTTTCTCAGATCTCTCTGTATTTTTTAATGTTTAGAAAGCCTAATAATTATTTTTTAGTTAATGCAACTCTTATCATCTAATGATACTATCGGAAGTGTGAATGAAAATGAAACAGCAGCTACCAATGATGACCAAGATTTATCAAAACAGTATGTGTTATACTAATCATAGATTTTTCTTTTCATTCATCTATTTTTGTCTACACATGTATTTAGAATGGAAACGAATATAAAAAAGTTGACTAGTTTGATGGATTACAATAAAACAATCAAAAAGGCGATACAAGAAAAGCTTGAAAATAATAAGGAAGAAATAACGAATTTGGCTTCTCAGGTATTTAAATTGTTTTGGAATATTTAATGCAGTGCTTTCGCTTTTTATCTTTTTTTTTTTTACAAATTACTCAATGTATTTGATTTGTGATTAAAAAATTTTCGCGGTGCTTTTCTTCCTTTTACATTAAGTGAAATGTAATTCATCTGTTTTGATAGTTTTTTTTCCATAAATGTAATTTAATCTCATGAAATTTCTGACTTTATATAAATTTACTGTTTTTCGTGATATCCAAATTTAGCTTGAAACTTTGAAAAAATCGCTGGATGATAAAACAATCATTACTTCGCAAAAGAACGATGAGCTAGCAATATGTCAGACAAACATGGATCAACTGAGAAATGAGCTGGAAAAGTGAGTTTTTTGGTTTATTTTTGTAAAAAATGAAGATAAAATAAGGCTTGTCTGATGAAGACAATATTTAAATTTTTTAGAGTTGAAAAAAGTAAGGCGAAGTTGAAAGAGACATATGACGCGTTAGAGATATCGAATAATGCTCTGCTGAAAAATTTTGATCACTTAAATAAAAAAGACGCTGAAATGGCTGAAAAAGTAAGCAGTATTGATCCAAATAATATATTTCTGTAACAATGCCATTTTATAGAATAAATATAATTTATGTTAAACTTATAAAAAGCTGGATCTTTCACTTTTTTTTCAATTTCCTTTTTCTGGCTCTGATTTATTACTGAAATCGATGCAGAATAATTTTTAATAAAAAGTCGTATTAATGTTTCTGATGTACCAACTAAGATCTCTTTCTTCATGATTTGTTTTAGCTACATAATATTTACTTTTTTTCTATAGATGGAGAATGAAAGGAAAGAACATGATATGGAAATCACCAAATTAAAGGAAGAGCTACGGAAGGCACAAAACGATGCCATTCAAATAAAGGAACGATTGAACGAGTAAACAATAATTATTCTTAGCGCTTTTTTTTTTTTTCATTGTTTATCAGTTTAGCTTTTTTTTTTTGATTTAAAATAATTTTTTTTTTGTATTTTTAGAATGGAAACTGAGAAAGCGAAATTGATGGAGTTGCAAGAATCTTTGGAAAATAACAACAGAGAACTTCTTATGGATAAGGAATCATTAGAATTGCAGAAAATTGAATTGGGGGGAGAGGTTTTGAGATTTTTATGTTCTATTTGTAGGTCTTATATATTAGTTTTGTTTATATCACTTTAAGTCTTTCAATATTTTCATTTTTTTAAGTTGAGA
>KZ270183.1:6493-18014 GCA_002249935.1 Onchocerca flexuosa
ATTCTTTTTAATTATTCGGAAATCACATTGTGTTTCATCGATACATGCATCAGTAAATAAAGCTTCACAATTCCAAATTGAACTTTTATTCCAACATTTCAGCTTTGAACTTTTTTAGCCAGAAGATCTATTGGAATACAAAGTGTATATAGAGAGCAATATTCCTATGGATATTTTTTTCCTATATCACGATGAAAACAGTTCTTGGACTGGAGGTTTAGATGATACAACTAAATACAGGCAAATATTTTCTAACTTCTTCTTTATCTTTGTCACACAATGCAAAATGCAATACAATTTAGCACTTGATTAAATTTGAGGTTTATTTATCCATTGATAAATCGAACTTGTGCAACTGATCTCCTCGGTTACTTGATGTATGTACCATGCAATGCACTGGATGTTATTATGGTAAATTTTACGATTCGAATTTATTTGGATTTCCTAAAAAATTAGCTCACTATTAAGAGCTAAAACGTAACAAATCAAATGTATGTTGTCTTATTAAGCAAAAAAAGTGATTTAAAGCAAAATATTAAGAAAATTTTCTATTTTAGAGTGATCATGGCAAAAATTGGTTGCAACCGCTTCATTCCTCCAAATATATCTGGAACGAATCACCATTAAATATGATAGAGATTGGAACTATTCCATCTAACGAGAAAACTGAATATTTCGTAGAATATGACAGGTGACCATGATAAGTATTTAATTTCCAATAGCACTAAACAATCGCTAGTTCAATATAACAATAAAACATTGTAAAGCCTAATTTAGTCAATTTTTTGTTCTACAATGTTTGTATCCCAAGGATATTAAATTTTTCCGTTTCCACTAAATATTTTTTAGTGTGAAGAAAGAAAATACCGTCGAAAACAACTCCATTTCTCCTGCAAAATATGTAACATCACAAAATGCTGGAAATCATAAAACGTTGAATTTTTCAAAACAGTCTATGAACATCACAAAATCTGGCAGCAGTTAAAAGCCATTTTTTGGAGAAAAAAACAGAATTTTCCACACTTCCCGCATAGTCAACTGTTTGCATATGATAGTATTTAATTTTTCTTTCATAGCAAATTTCCGTTAATTCCACAAAAAAATAGTTCATTTGCTGTGTTATAAAATCGTGCCATATCAATTCCAAAGTAAAAAATTTTGGAGAACTGCGGTATTTTCTATGGAAAGATGAAAAATGATTTCTTTCCCGTTTTCTTCTTCAAAATTTGAATAAAAATATCGCAGCTTGTTAATGCTAATTGTCGGTAAAACCTAAATATTCATGAATAGTTGGACCCGGCCACACTCCGCGTGGCAAATCCAGCTAATCTATATAAATAAAAACATCAATGTTCGTTGTTCAAAATCGTAGACCTCCGAAAGTTCTTGAACACGCGCTTTATCTATATTAATTCAAAATCTTAGAAATCGAAAAGTTCTTACCTATTGCTTTGAAATTTTGACAACTTCGCATTCGCATGTTTTTATACACGCGTAATGTAGCTTAGTCTTGCTAAATGAAAAAAAAAAGAAAAGTGAAAGCGCATGTTTTTAGTATTGGGAAAAAAAAACATACTTTGTAATTTTATTTGTAGTTTGGTTAGATTGGAGACTGATTCTGGCTATTATGACTAGGCTAGGTAAGTGTGAAGAGGTTTTTTATGTCTTGTATGAAGAGATGAATGCTGTTGAGGAATGTTTTATTGATTGATGAAGAGTGTTTCTTCATAACAAACAATTATCACAGAACATCCAGCACATTAATCACTGCGTCACTCTTTCTTTTGTCGATAATAGCGAAGAATACTATTCAAGTGAGTTTTCCGATTATTGCTACTGTTCTGACGCTTGGAACTATCGAACTGGAAACCTTGGAATTCCGAACTGTTGCTGTTGCTCCATCGATCTTTGTCGTTAATTTGTGAATTGGATCGTTTTGGTGGTAAACATATTTGTCGTACCTTTGAAACTGTATCACGCCACTTGACCTTTAGTACTTCTTGTTTATAATCATTGCCATGGTGTTATTTGAAATCTTTCAGTTTTCGCCCATCATTTGATATGTTTAATTTCACAAAAAAGCAATAATCGGAAAACTCACTTGAATAATATTCTTCGCTATTATCGACAAAAGAAAGAGTAACGCAGTGATTAATGTGCTGGATGTTCTGTGATAATTGTTTATTATGAAGACACACTCTTCATCAATCAATAAAACATTTCTCAACAGCATTCATCTCTTCATACAAGACATAAAAAACGGCGTGCCAACATGACAATTGGCACGCCGATTTTCATTTTCATTCCATTTTTTGATGTTTCATTGTCTGTGTAGAGTAAAAAAATGTCTGGTTTGCCGACTCTAGAACACGCAACATATAATTGTTCATGTGAGAAGCAATCTGTCTCTAGATCTAGACCGCACAATTCTAAAGATTAATCCTAATCTTTGCTGATGAAGAATGAAAACTCCAATCGAAATGAGAATTACAATTTCTTAAACTTAAACATATCCATTGGAATCATAGGAATGCGACGAATAAGGACATCTTCACGTTTGAAAGGTCCTGTCAAGATTATTGCCTTTTCGACATTGCTCATCAATTTTTTTTACTGCAAATCGCGTGCCACTGCGAAGTTCTGGCCGATTGATATTTCATAACATGACAATTGGCACGCCGATTTTCACTTGCAGCACATGAGGTTTCATTCTTCGCAGATCGAGTGAATTCAAAAATTCTGTTGGATTCGTAACCGCTTATCTCTACCATAACAGTGTCGATGGATTACATGTGACTGTCTCGCTTTGAATGTCGAAATGTATAATATCGTTAAATTCGTCAACGTTTTTGTTCTTGGCCGCAAGAAAAGTTCGTTCACTCAGCCAATCATGATTCTTATAATTGGTTTGAATATGGGGAAATATTTTTCTAACCAACTCTTTTTCTGACGTTACTAAATTGCAGAAGTTTTGGGGCAGTGAAATTCGTCCTATGGTCAGATCGACCGGCATCTTTCCGTTCCCAATTTCCAACAATTGATGTGAGAATATTCCATCTGATCGATCGTTTTGCAGTTGAACACGCATATTTGCAATTACTTTCATTGTCTTTACATGTCGCCACAAAGTAGAGTATTTCAGGCAATCATTTATTATGTCTGCTGGTATCGATCAAAAAATTACAGATAATGTTTGGCTGAAATCTCCTGCAAGCAATATTAATATGTTCCCAAGTAGTCTGATATTTCCACGTAAATCTTGCAATGATCGATCAAGAGCCTCGACCGATTTTTTGTGCGTCATTGTACATTCTTCCCAAACAATAAGTTTACATATTTGCAAACTTTCCCCATACTGGACATTTTGAAAACATTACATGTATTGCATGCTCAATGGCAATTTCAAACCGGAATGAGCAGTTCTTTCACCGATAGCAAAGCTATTCCGGACAATGCAAGAGCTAAGTTTGGGATCAATTTGTTGCCAGAATCAATCTAATTAAGAGCGTTTTACCAATTCCTCCTGGCTCATCTAAAAAGATTTCTCCAACTCCCTTACTGACAGTTTGCATAATTTGATCGCGAATGCCTTTTTGCTCAAGCATTAGTTTAGGAATATTCAATTCCACATATGCGACAAAAGATCAGTCGTGTTGCAATTTTGCTCGCGACGTAATTTAACATCGAGCGAAGCGTGGTTGAAAACTTTGTTCGCGATTTATAATCAAATGTCATAGATAGATGAATAAAAATAAACAAATAAAGGTATAATAAAATTTAGAAAAGAAAGAATTAGTATCAATTGTATTAAATTATGAGTCACCAATACTTCTGATAGATTTGAATATTTCGTCTGTGGAAAAATGAAGAAAGTTATGAGTTAAAGTTTTAACATTAAATTTGCATCAAATTAAGTTAAATCAAAATTAAGTCGGAGATTAATTGAGCAAAAAATAGAGAGAGAGAGAGATGGAAGATAGAGGGAGAATGGGAGAAAAAAAGAAAGGCGGATTATTATTATTATTTATTATTTAATTATTAATTAATGATTTTTATTAGAGAAGTGGGGGAAGAAGGAGAATGAGAGAAAAAAGGGAAGACGGAATCAATATACTTCTCTGTCTCACGTATTTTTAGTTGTCACACATGTAACGCGTAAAAAAAAGCATGTCTATATAGGAGCACGCGCCTATTCGAATGCAAAGTTATTTCAAAATCTGAAAAAAATCGGTGGTGAACTTGAGGAGTTCATTGCGAAGTAACAGGTAACATTTACATTTTTATTTATATAGATAAATAAAACGAAATAACCCAACTGATTTGTATGGAAGAATTTACTAATATTCTCAGGCAAATGAGCTTTTATTGATATATGGACATTCCCAGATTTTCCGATTTGCTATTGGAATTTATGGACAAATGCGAAATGTTAAGATGTCAATAATCAGGAATATGAAGCTTGTAAGAAATTCGATCTTATCCTTAGCCTCATGACCAATCTTTTGCAAACCTTCGCCCACTATAAAACCTAAGGATGATTCATATATAAAACAGGAGTTTTTGGGGCAGCAATATCAGTGTCAGCAACAATATTGAAAGGATCAGCGTTACATCGGCATCTTCAACGAGATCAGTTCCTTCAATATCGTTAGAAGTGGCAAATCAATTCCAGTCCAGTATCAAAGTGATTTCAATGACAGAACAAAGGATAATTCAAAAAACTATTACTAATAGTATCATTCATATTTATCGAATATTATTCATTTACTGTTTACTATTACATAGTATGATAAAGTCTATTGCTGACCTAGGAGAGTCGTAATAGCAAGTAGCGATTTCCAATCCAAACATCTACAATCCAAGTTACACGTCGATCAGAAATTTTTTCACTCACAGCCGTAATGTCGTCCACGTCTACGATACTAGCAAGTTCTAACCTGGAAAAGAGATAGATTCTGAAGCTTAACACTAAAGTGCAAGAAATGGATGGGAAACGAATCGATCAACACATGGCAGATAATGAACGGTACAAAAACTGGAAGAGTTTAATTGATAGAAAGATTGATAGAATCGAATTATATGTTGAAACGTTCGTAAGTATCATCGATAAATGGCTGGACTTCCTGCAAAAGATCTCATCACAAGAAGAAAAGGAAAAGAAATGCATGGACATGATGGAAAACGATCAAGGAATATTGAACTTAATGAATGAAAAGAAGCATTATTAGTCCTAGCCAGATACAAAAAGAATGTTGAAGCTGCAATCAAATGCATATGAGACTAATGAAATGAGTTCTCAAATCAGTCTGATCAAAGAGAAATTATCCGAACGGCTCGCCAAACAACGGTAAATTTTCCTCACTTATCACTAATAGTTTTCAGTAGAGATCCTCGAAAATGGATGGAATTTAGGAGCAACTTCGAAACAGAAGTACAATAGTAAGGCCTTCTGGATCTACAAAAGCTCAGCTATTTACTTTACTGCTTGAAAGAAGAAGCCTCAAGAGCAATATCTGGACACGATGTCGCACCAGAAAAATATAGCGTTATTAGACAATTATTAGTGGGGAAATTCGCATCGGTGATGAAGAATTCGCTATACAGCGAATTTCAAGAATCAGAAGAAGTGGTCGAGATTAGAAAGAGACAATTGAAGCCGTTGAACAGGTCTTCGACAATCAGAAGCCATAAGGGATAACTTAGAGTGTGCAAACTACTAGTGAGAGAAAATCGCCCTCCGATATGAAGGAGTACCAGCAAAAGCAGGGAAACGAGTCTTGGTCAACCGAAAAATTGAGTTGTTTAAAGAAAATAAAAAGAACTGGAGAAGTTGCTCGAACCCAAACATACGATTCCGAATTCGAGGAGAGACCAGTTTGCACAAAAATAAATCGATAATTTCGAAAGATCGAAAAGGAAGAATTCTTGACCCTAACTATAGCAAAAGGTTAGAGATCAAACGACAACGTTCCGAAACAAATTGAAAGGAGAAGTCCAAATCGAAACTCAGCTAAAAGAAGTTCTTGTTCATTTTGTAACTAGAATCATTGGGATGAGAATTCCGAATCGATTCCACCTTAAACAGTGGTTCGAAGTGAAGCACTTGGATCGGAGAAGACCTGGGAATCCCAGGTGTTGTAGACATATTTTGTTTTTTTCGGAAACTTTTGCAATAGCAATCTGACTATTTTTGAATGCATGACAATCATATGAGAATAAAGTAGCTACATTCATCGGTTTAATTACCCAAGTTTGAGGTAGTTGAATGTTTCGGCCTGGTGTTTCGGCTGCTGTGGCTTGAAATGAAATTTTGGAACGTCCTGCATTTCCGGGACAACAAACAATGCAATATAAGTAATATAATGTTGGGAGCTATAGAAGTTGGGAATTTGATATTTTCGTGTTTGAGATGGGTATTTGGTGAATATTTTCCTTCTCGACTATGTCTACGACCATACCACGTTGAAAGCACGACATCTCGTCCGATCTGTCAAGTTAAGCAACGTTGGGCCTGGTTAGTACTTGGATCGGAGACGGCCTGGGAATCCCAGGTGTTGTAGACACATTTTGTTTTTTTCGGAAACTTTTGTAGTAGTAATCAAATTGTTTTTTGATGCACGACAATTATATAAGAATGCTGATCGAAGTGCCAAATTTAAAGTGATTGAGTGATTGGCCTATGAGTTCGGCTACTGCGGCTTGAAGTGAGATTTTTGATAAACAGTGTTCGAAAATGAATTAGATGTTGATAAAGAATTTGGTATTATAATTTCATTCGCTCGAAATTCTCTCGCATATAAAAGGAATAATTAAATGACTTAGATGGCGGCATTGATGATTTTCTTCTCTCGAAGAGAATAAATTCCACGAAACGAAATATGTTGAATATATATTTATGTTTATTTTATTATTTCTATGTAATATTAAATTAGGTTTTGCATCTTTAGAATTCATTTTACAGAAACTCATTAAATGGATAAAAAAAATTGAATGTTAACGTTCGTGTGAATTTGCAATTTTTGGCATTGAAAAGATCGATGATGTTGGCGGACATTGGCAGAAAAAATCGCTGTTTGTAGAGAACTTTATATAAAAAATCAGGAAGTAACACAATTGTAAAGGAAATGATTTTTGGTAAGAAGTATTTCGGTGTTTTTGATTTTCAAAACTTATCATAATTCAATTATACTGATGAATGGTAAGAAATAAAGTGTAGGTTATCAAATACTGTTGTTTTTTATGTTTATTTTTCTCTTTTTATTTTCTCTGATTTGTGTTTGATGTTTTTCCATCACAAAAAGACTCTTAATATGCTTGCATGTTTGGTGTCCTTTTTTTCAAAGAAGTTTGAATACTATTCGGAATCTAAGATCATTTTTGTCAACAAAATTGGTCAAAATGATCTGAATGATATTATATTATGCATTAAATTTTCTTATGAGGAGAATTCTCAACTGTGTATTTCATATTTGTGATCGTAATCATTATATACAGTACTGGCTATTTTGTTTTTTTTTTTTCGGGTGTATGTGCTTTTTATATTGATTTCGAATTTATTAAATGTTTCTTCTTTAACAGGGAAGTAATATGTTTCAAGTTTTGAAAATAATTTCACTTAAGAAGAATCTTCTGCGATTGATAACTGTGTTCTGCTAAGTGGTATGTGTTTTTCATTTTTTTCATTAATTTGGAATTTTTTATATTTGCCTGATTTGTGGCATTAATTGAAATTGTCAAAATTGTTGTATGAATACTTTGGTTCCAATAATTTCATTTCTCATGACTGCAGATTTTGTGTAAATTGAAAAGAAAAGAGAGAAAAGTGGTAACATTCGTAATCTCATAACATGGTTTCAATTGTGAATTAGTTTGCTTCTATTTTTCGAAATTTAAATATTTTAATAAATTTCGAAAAAAGAAAATAAAAGCTCATCTTCATCTCCTTTGCTCAAGTTCGATCAAATGTTAGTTTTGATTCATTTTATTTTGGAAGATAATAATACAATTATAGCTTTTAGTAAAAAATAATATATGAGCTGTGTTGGAGTTTTCATCCGTCGAGTGATGAGTTCTTTCATTTATTGCATTTCCGATATTGGAATGCTTTGCAACGTCTTTTTCATTTTTACTGTTGAGTAAACTTCTGCAATTGCTCTTTTTCCCAGGAAATTAGAATTTTCTCATTGTTATTGAATTGCTTTCATTCAAAAAGCTTTAAAATTTACTTGATTTATAAATTTATACTATGAAGTGAATTGGATTATTAAATAGATCTATTATTGATTCTTGTAGATCATAATTCACTTGCAATTCCGAAACTATATTTCAGTGCAGAATATCCTAAATAATGAAGAGCAATTTGAAAACGAATAATTCTGATTTTTCCGAAGAAAAAGCAGAATGCAATTTTCTATTTATTTGAATCTTGAAAACTTTTTCTTTAATATGCTTTTAATGAATTTTTGCCATAAAATACGAAATTGTAATCTTTTCACTATCGATTTGCAGTGGCGACAATGAAAAACAATTTACAACTCTGCCTTTGATAACAGCAATTTTTTATGTGCATATTTATATTCACAATTTCTACATGAATAATATCAAATGTCTTGGAATCTTTTCCAAACCCGGCAGAAACAACCGGAGTTGAGGCCTCATGACAAATTTGCTATCATTCTCTCTACTGCAAAAGTTTGAAGTATCATTGAAAAATTAATTTATTTCCATTTATGTCTCGAAGGAATCAAACTGTCATATTGCTACGATTGATGATAGGCCAATTAACTGTAATGCTATTAATACTTCAAGAATATTGGACGAATCCTTGAAAATGAACTCGTATCGGAGGCCTTGTTCTATTCTCATTGCCGCCTTATGATAGATTTCAAAATCTTGCAGAAAACTTTGATTGCAGAAAACTGTTATATCCTGCAGAAAACTGCAAAAAACTTGTTGAATCTTGCAGAAAACTTTTATATTTTTGATCTTCTAGCTATCCAGAAAAATATGAAAAACTTCAAAAAAGTAATAATTTTCTGCAAAACTATGATGCATGGAAGGAAAAAAGGATGCAACAATGATGATAAAAAATTACTAATACTGTTGATTATGCAGAAATCCATGACTGTGCATTAACTAATTGCTCATGCTATTCAACGAAATGTCAATCTTAACATTTATGTTATAAATATGATGATATTTTATATTAATGCAAAAATTGAAAAAGATTAGTCTTTAATTTAATAGATGGTAATAAAATATAATGCAATGACTATGATTATAGTTAAATTTCACATTAATGCGACAAATGTGCAATATTGCGAAATTTATTTATTTATTTCGATATCTTATTGAAAAGACATTTTCCAATATTCTATTTATTCAATATTTTTCAAAAAAAAAAAAAACATTCAAAAATTATAAATCGTCCACACTTTCATTTAATCGAGGTTCTTTTTACAAAATCCATTTATTCGTCGATTGAAACGAAACCAGTTTGATAAAATTCGTTGTAATCATCAATGTTGTCCTTCATAAATATATATGTTTTCGTGAAAAATAAGAAATTAGATGTGAATCATACCGAAAGCTCAAACTCACATTTATTTTTCATTTTGATTTTACACATTTTATATTGATTTCGCAATAATGAAATAAGTTGTTTGAATTGTTCAGTGTTGAAAATAGATGATATAACTGTTTGTGTTCGCAGCAAGTACTTTGTTCTTTATAAAAAGTCTTCTTAATGCTTTTGAAAGATGAAATGAGAAATCTAACTGCTTTGTCAATTGCATAGAATTTTGCATCATTTTATGGTATTTTGAATAATTTTGGCGAAATGTATCATTGCATATTACTCCACGGAGAATCAGTAAATCTCACAGTTCAGACATAGAGAACACAAGAGTAGAAAGGGTTGTCTTTCTAGTATATCTATGATATCTTGCAGAATTATCCATTAAGTTGCTCTCTATAAATGGAACAGATATATTATAAACACCAATTAAATTAAAAGCTTAAAAGCGCTTGAACATTGCATATGTACTAATATAAAAACAGCGATTATATACTTAATTAAATAAGGTAATATTTGATAAAAATGATAATTAACTAAGAACAATGTGTATATTTACATAGCATGAATTGATGTATAATGATTAATTTAGTTCAAACTGTAATTAATTAGAACATATTCATTGATTGATGCTATTCATGCGTTAATCACAATGTTTAATGATACTGCGTATGTCAAAGGAACAAAAATTTGCAATCTTTAATTGTATTTTTAAACAATTTCGGAACATATGTCATTCGAAATTATTCTACGAAACAACTTTCGTGATATAAAAACAACAACTGCAACTATAATTAATTAGAATATACCTGCTTATATTTGCATAACATTAATGAATATTTATGTTGTGAATAATTTAAATATAAACACATATAAATGTTCTTTGATCGACTAGCAAATTCATGAGATATCATTCCACCGATTTCATATTATTCTAATGATGTCACTTGTCCAATAGTTATGATATTTTGATGACAAAAGATCGGAGATTTCCTTATTGTCATTAAGACAACAGTTTGTACCGTTTATTTTCGGTAAGCTTTGGTTTTATTCTGTTCAGAAATTTACAAAGATTTGATTTCACTATAAAAAAAAAATTACATAATAGTTTACTTGTTTACAGAATAATTTGATATTAAAGCTTATCTTTTTTAATTAATACATAGCAACACAAAAATATATCAATTAAATCAATAACGAAATGAAATATATACAGAAACTAAAATTAGAAAAAGAAATAAATGAAAAATGTTGGAGCAATTATTAGTGCTTTTTCATTTCTTATCGATGAAGAAACCAATCTCTTGCCTTTTAGAAATTTTTCTATTATCAGTTAATCGAAACTTGACAATTGCTTCCTTGACAACTTTGACATTCTCTGTCCTTTTGCAAATAGACTCTTGGGCATTTTTTTAAAATTTGGAATCATCCCAGATGAATAATGACTGATAAAAACAACTGATAAATCCGATGTTAATATTATTCTTTCATTTTTTTTAAACTATTATAGCGATAGTTACCAATTCTACTAGTCTTTTAATTATCTCAGATTGCTTTTTATGGATGTCATAGAAATTTAGAACAAATCAATAAATTTTAAATTGTAGTTTGAATATCAGAAAAATGGAATTACCATGTCATTTCACATTCTTCATTTTAGCAATTCTCGATTCCTTCAATGTGATAGTTTTTATCGTATGATAAATTTTTATTTCGTTATTATATGACAACAAATTATGGCAATGACAGAAATGTGAAGCTTTTTTGCAGATATTTACGGAAAAGAATCATCTTTCCAGAATAAAGATTAAACAATTATTCAAATAAATTCAATAACAGCAATGGCTGCAACAATAATAGTGATAATAACGATTTTAGTTAGTGAAATAATTTGATAAACATGAGAAGTTGGTAAATAAACAAGCAAAATAACACGTAATTTGAACC